>VWZD01008514.1:152193-221010 GCA_013396695.1 Sakesphorus luctuosus
GGTGGGTGGAGGGGTTAGGATTTAAACCAGGAGTTTTTTTCTGGAGTTATGACTAGCTAATCTAATATGTTGATTACTAATTTCCCAATAGCCAGGATACTGCACCTTTTGAAAAGTAAGGACACATTAAATGAGAGAAGTCTTTGTTTTGGCCACTTACATGTCTTTCATAATTCTTTTAGTGGTCTTGAATCTTTCAGTATCTCTTTTGTTTGCTAAATGCTGCCTGCTCACAGGGTGAAATAGGGCTTAATTTAGCTGATACAAAGCGTACCTCTTTCCTCATGAAAAAAAAAAGACCTTTTAATGCTCATGTACAGGCATTTCTGAAAATTGTTAAAGAACCTGCATCAAGAGTGAACCAGCAGCAGTAGATGTCAGGTTGCAACTCTTTTTTTTCTCTCATTTTTTGAGGGGTGCATCTGGCTTAGTTCAAAATAATTGTTTCAGTTATTTTACTAACACTGTTCAGTGACTCTATTCCTCTGTGTGTAGCATTTTACCTCTTTCCTCCCCCAGCTTGAATTTTCTTCAGATTATATTTCTTTAGGATAAACAAATCACTGGCATAGGTTAAAGCCTGGTTTATTTGTATTCAAAAAACTTTGCTTCTTTGTCACACTTCATTTATTTTTCTACTTCTGCTTTCAAATACTGCAACAATATTAATTTTTTCAGACACAAACTCAGTCATAATCACTAAATCTAGTGGTATAGTTGAAGATGTCCCTGGCCATGTCAGGGCAGTTAGACTAGATGAAATTTAAAGGACCCTTCTAACCCAAATTATTCTATGATTCTATGCAGTGTCCAGCATTTTGACATTTCTTAAAAAGTTGGCTTTTAAAGATGGCCAAGCCAGTTAATGGTTTATGGTAATGGATATTTGTTAGTGCCTAACAGAAGGATATTTTTATAAAATTAAGATGAAGAGTATCAGAGGAATCTGTGTTTTTTCCAGCAGCCAAAACAAATAATAAACAAAGGAACCCAAAAATCTGCCCTCCCACACTCCTCACCCCATGTTTTCTTCCGTCAGTCAAACAATGTATAACACAATTTGATTCAGGGAATCTACTTCTTGCTACCCTTATACCTCTGCAAGCCCTCTGCAATGACCTGGCCTGGGAGAAGAGAGGTGGGAGGGAAATAACTGTACAGTGCAGGAAAGGTGCAAAGACTGTACAGACATCCCAGCCTTTCCTTATGATGGCTGTATGTTGAGGGGTGAGCATATCAGCATAGGTAACAAAATTACAGATCATTGGACAAGGCATTTAGAGCAGCTTCTAAACTGTTGTCACTTATTTCAGGTTCTCAGTACATCAGACAGGAAAAACAGCATGCAAAGAAATGATGCGTTAAGCTATCCATTCATAAAATCTTCTCTATATTGATGACTCCATACAAAAACTGAAATAGCTGGTAAAGAAACATTTAAATGCCTTTTTGTTACATTATTACCTTTAGAAACCATCATTAAATAAAAAAGTCTAGAACTTGAGACACCCAGTTAAACAAAATATAGGAAATCTTCTCTTGAACATGCTTCAGATGATTTTCTTCCTTAAATGTAAAGATTGTTAGTGTTTCAAAATTGAATTACTCATTAAGTTGCCCTATTTTTGGAAGTTTTATTCCTAGTCTCAAAAATTGATGATTTAAAAATACCTACCCAAGATGTTTTGTTGATACATATTTTATTAATCTGTGATTAACCTACTACTTCAAATAACTCACTTATACATGTTACTTTCATTCTATACTCTCAGACTTTCTTGGGAGAGGAATAACGGGGGGGGAAAAAATCATAATTTCTTTAGGTAATGCTATGTGCATTTCACAGACAGAAAAATTGAAAAGTCAGAAAATGGTATGTTAAAGATTTAAGAAGAATAAAGATACCGCAACCTACTTTTTTCCCACTGAGTCTTCCCCACAGCAGAAAACCCTGGACTACATTAACATTGGCAGCAATTATAGCTTAATTGAATTAATGAGGAAGAAGATTATCGATTAGCAGGGAAGAAGCCAATTTTTTTTCGGCCATCTTGGCTTTCTGAGAAGGGATTGAAAATAAGAAACCAGGAACCACTGCATAGAAGACACATAGCCAATTCTGTGCCTCTCCTAAATGAGGCTTTCAAAGAAAAAACACAATTTGAAGTAATTCCTTCAAGAATTTCACTTTTGGTTTTGCATGACATCTAAAAAATCAGATACTGAGATCAGTATTAAAAAAAATCAGTATAAGACATCATCTGAGCATCTCAAGTGCTACCCCATTAATAGAGATGAATTAACTAGGACATGGTATCTGATCCAGGGAGTGTGTAGTGAAAATAATTAATCATTAAAAAAATAAAATTCCCTATTAAGAATTTTCTGGTTATTTTAAAAGAGCATCTTGGCATTTCCTATTAAATCTAATTTTGTTTTATCCCAAGGTAACCCACCTAGTTGATGAAGGGAAGCCAGTTGATGTAATCTTTTTGGATTTCAGTAAAGCTTTTGATCCTGTCTCTCACAGGATCCTTCTGGACAAAATGTCCAGCACACAGCTGGATAAACACATCATGTGGTGGGTGAGCAATTGGCTCACAGGTTGAGCACAGAGGGTGATAGTGATTGGGGTGACATCAGACTGGTGCCACAGAAAGTGACTTGGGAATCCTGGTCAATGGCAAGTTGAATATGAGTCAGCAGTGCCCTGACAGCCAGGAGGTCCAACCCTGTCCTGGGGTGCGTCAGGCAAAGCGTCACCAGCTGGTCGAGGGAGGGGATTGTCCCGCTCTGCACTGGGGCAGCCTCACCTTGAATATTGTGTGCAGTTTTGGAAGCCACATTATAAGAAGGACATTAGAGAGTGTTGAAAGGAGAGCAATTAATATGGTCAAGGGCCTCGAATGAAAGCTATATGAGAAGTTGCTGAGGTCACTTTGTCTATTCAGCCTGGAGAAGAGGAGGCTGAGAGAAGACTTCATTACAGTTACAAGTTCCTCATGAGGACAAGAGGAGAGACAGGCACAGATTTCTTCTCTGTGGTGATCAGTGACAGGACCTGAGAAAATGGCCTAAAGCTGTGTCAGGGGAGGTTTAGGTTGGATATTAGAAAAAGGTTCTTCACCCAGAGGGTGGCTGGGCACTGGAACAGGCTCTCCAGGAAAGTGGTCACAGCACCAAGACTGACAGAGTTCAAGAAGCATTTGGATGATACTCTCAGGCACATGATGTGACTTTTGGGGATGGTCCTGTGCAGGACTGAGTTGGACTGGATGATCCTTATCAGTCTCTTCCAACTTGGCATATTCTGTGATTCTGTGAATTGTCAGTTATTCATTTCAGTTCTGTCCTCTTTCAGCTCTTTCTTTAGAAATCCAGTTCATAAAGGCATGTTAAGTCAAGGAGTTTAGAAATTATTTCCAGTATGTCTTGGGTTGAGCTGGCAAAATGCCAACTGCCCAAGTACAGAGAAAGGTTCCTCCTCCCCCCAACCAGCCAAGGGAAAAGGGAAGAAGAAAGAGAGGGAAAAAAACCCTCTAAACCAGGTTTCTTCTGAAACTAACTACATGTATTTATACAGAAAAGAGAAAATTAAAAGAAAACTACAATATAACACACTCTTACACAAGTTTTAACAACATATAACAAGAAATAACCTCCCACTCCCCAATTAATACAAAGTGTATTACTCTAGATCCATAAGCACTCTAAAAGGCATTCAGCAAGAAACAGAAAGAGTAACAGCAAAATGTTTCTACTTCCCTGAAACCAAACAAAATGCAAGGAGCAGCAGCCGAAGCAGGAGCGAGGCCTAAGATAGCAGAAAAGGCGTAGCACGTCTTCCCTGCACCTCAGCCATGGTGAAACTGAACCAAGCCACTCCCACACACTGGATTTTACCCCTTTTGAGATGATGTAAGATGGTGTGGAATACAATGTTATTGGCTAGAAGAGATCAGCTGTTAGCTAGCTCGGCCCAGCTCAAGGCAGCTGACAATTTCAGGTCCAAATCTGTACTCCAAGGCCCAAATTTAGGCCCATCAGCCAAAACCATAACACAGTATAATAGTCTTTTTCTGTGAAATGTTTAGTAAATATTGATTTTGTAGCAATGCTATATACAAAGTAGTGGTCTCTGAAAAAAAACCCAAACTAGTGGGTTTGGGTTTCCACATATGTAGATGAGATTGTTCTGGTATTATAACATGTACTTTTTGAAGAATGCAGAAACCTTGGCAATTTAAAGTAGTCACATATACAGCATATACTTGTACACTATAGAAAGTGCAGCTGTTGTTAATGTCTTACAAAACTGTCCAGTCTCTAACGAATACTGAGCTATTCTCCACCAGTCAGAATGCATGTTTACAATACTCAATACATCTGGCTGAATTTAATTGCATTAGCTTTGCTGCACCAGAGGTGGCATAACTTTCATGTGAGCTAATTAGATTTGCTCAATTTAAACAGACACATTAATGCAGCTCAGCAAGGCTCAATTAAAACGGTTTTCAAAACAAAGGCACAATTTGAAGCATTATGGGTAATGCTATGCAAATTGCCATATTGGCAGAGAAGTTGAGTGAGTTGTTTGCAATGCCTGTTGGCATAAAGTAAGTTTCTCCAGTTAGATTGCGAAGTCTAAACCAGCAAGACATGTGTTCTACATCCTTTTTCTTGGGGCTCTTCAAAATGTTGCATCTGCCTTTCCAAGAGAAGAAAGTGATTTGTGATTTTATTTAGAAAATTCATGTCTTAAGATTTCATCCCAACCTTTGTGCCCACTGATTTGTGTTTTATATGCTTTCCCTTACTGAGGCAACAGCAAAACCTAATAATAATACATCTCCATAATGGGATTTCAGAACAATTGTATGTTCCTGGTGTTTCAAACTTATTACATTTAACATCACTCTTACCTTTTGCTAGTGCTCAAGCATAACTATCTATCAAATAATTTTTTTCAGTTATGTACTGTGACCCAAACTGCTTAGCCTTGCAGGTTTACTTCTGAGAAGCGAAAGCTGCTAACAGAATGCAACCAGGATGCAATGAGCTTGTCGCTGGAGTCACTTTTCATTTTGGCATCCCAGAGAATCTTTCTCCTTACAAAATCAGGAAAAGAGAGGACCCTTTATGGAAATCAAATGAGATAACCCTGCCCTCACTGATGCTACATTTTCATCTTCAAAATAAGGCAAATTTACAGCAAAATAAATAGTCTCAAATTGATTAGGTGTTTTGAAGTTAATTTTTTTCTACACAACCCAATGTCTCCAAGCAGTTGTGTCTCTAGTTAATAGAATGCAGCTTCATTTATACCCAAATGAATTACATGCACTCTCCCAAAGGGAAGATGAGCTGATTAGGCCATCTCCCTTGTTTCTAACACAGCATTGCTGGAAGAGATTGCAATTGAGTGGATCACAGTAAAAGTAACCCTTTTATTTTGATGTAGTGATGCTCCTGGTTGAATGCATAAAAGGCTCACCATATGCTTGTTGAAGCATTCTCAAAAGTACATTATGGACTGCTTTAATGGTTTGTGTTTTTCTGCTGTGACTTTCATGAGGAGGCTGATTGGTAAAAGCAGTCTCCAGAACAGATTCTTCAGAATTTTCTAACAAATATGAAAACATTTTATTTCTAGGGTCCATGGTGTAACTTATCGTATAGTGTATGCTATTCCTCACAATTTTTGTACAAGGATTTCTGATCTCCTCCCCCCACTTTCTTCAACCCTATATAAAAATCCCCTTTTCATGGAGGAAAATATTCTAGAATTGTTAAGATTTTCCTCTCTTTTACATGAATTTTTAGGGGATTTAAGAGAAGGGAGAGTATCCTCTACTGGCCAGGTAATAGGTCTCACGAGCAAAGCAAATATTTGTGTAAAAAAAGGAAAGAGTTTAGTGTCTAAAGAGGCAGCAGTCAATTATTAGATCCTGTTGTCTCATCTTTTAGATGCTTATACAGAGTAATGCCTATTTATAGGAGTAGTAATCACAGTAAATTTAAAATACACTGACACCAAGAGGCTCTCAAATCTGTTAAAATTGGCAATTTTTTTACAAAATATGTAGAAGTCACAGCCACGATGGTGTCAGGCAAACCAATGTGAAGCAGATTGCTCTATGATTAGCCAAATGCACAGTACAATTAAATTCAACACATCAATTGTAAAAGGAAAATGCAAAAAGAAAATCCATTTGCCATACACTTTAACAGATTCTGTGTTAATACAGCATATCCAGCTTGGCATGTTTCATTCTCAGACTGCAGATTTTTCAGAAATATATATTTTAAACAGAAATACAGTATTTTTCACAGGTTTTGGTCAGAATATCTAGAACTCCTTCCCTCAACTTGATTCATATTCAGAAAATTGTTGCCTGGCTCTGCTTTACTCTGTTGTAGCTGTGTCCTCTCTGGCAGTTCTCCAACTGTACATATCCAGTCTATAATGTTTTCAGAATTTTTGCTGTGTCACCTCCACCTTAGGGCATTTGCCCTAAGCGATGGAGAGTCTTGGAAAAAGGTAAAACAAACCCTTTATACAACCCTACCAATGCCTTAAAAACAGTGATGGACTCCTCTTGCTCCTAGTATTTTTGTTTTATTTTGGTTTTTTCTAAATTTCTACTGTAAATCAATTTCAATTTACTGCAATTATCATAATATTGTGTGAATTTAAATTTAGCAGTGAAAACTGTTTCAACTTTCCTTTACGAGTTTAGTGATTTATCTGGTGACTTCACCTTCTAAACTGCCACTAGAATATGAAGGTAATGTAATACTGGACGAACATACTTGTTTGAAACTGTCCTTTGGTATTGTAGATTCCAGTGCTCAGATTTCAAATATAATGGCTCCTGCTGATGTGTCAATGCCTTGAAAACAGAATTCATTCTCTGAAAAGCTAAAAGTTAGTTTGTGTTAATTATGTAATTCAAATTTCATAAAGATGGGAAACAGCAAAAAACTTGTGAATCAGCTGTGCTTGGGCAACTTGCACTGACTATCACTCCTGNAAATAAAAGGAGGTCTAATTGGGTTTTATCTTTCTAATTCTAAACTTGACAATATTTAAACTACATACCTTTTGAAAAAAAAAATGACCTTTAGCTAAAATAGTCCCAGCTGGAACTATTATAATTATAATGCTTATTTATTAATATGACTTATAATGCATAAAAATACTGTTGCAGTTGTAGAAAAGTCAATTAGTGCAACACCCTAGAGGACACACTCTAAAAGGATAAATTTCAATAATAATGATAATTACTTTCATCCAGAAGGATTCAAAATTAGATTATGAGGCTGACATGGTGTCTCCATGTTTAGAGGCTCAGACTAACTCTGTTTGATGTCAGTGATTACGTGATTGACTCTTCATGTTCCCAGAAATATTTTTCACTAGAGGCTGAGTTTAAGCCTTCTCTTTTTTTAAGAGTAAAAAGAGGATGAATGCATTTGAGATTAAAAACTCTTCAAAACAGGCAAGCACTTTTTTGGGCAAAGAATCTTTAGAATTTTTCCTCTCTACTTTTGGATTGTTTATATTAACCTCTGTATTTGAAAGAGGATTATCTAAAAGTTTTGTGTTGGACCTGCTTTCTTTTCTAAAACTCTATGAAAAAAAAAAGGTCCTTGGAACACTGTTTACTTAAACAAAGATTCAACTTCAATATGATTTTCTTTCACATTGTTTGGAGAGAAATTTCTGAGAACCTCCATGTACTTTTTTGTTCCTTCTCTATTCCCCAAAATCCTCATATGTCTGTGGATGTTTTCCTGGCATCATATCACTGGTGCCTATTCTAATTGTTCAGCAATATTTCTACATAGCATAGAAATGAGTCTTTTATGTAATTATGTCATTTATTTTTTGATCTTAAATGACAGCACATCAGCCTGCTCTTCTGATATCAACTCCTCTTTTCATCTTATCGTAAAGGAGGTCAAAAGCTTGCTTGCCACTCTGGTACTTACGCATGGAGAAGACAGGTGATGGGAGTTTTTTAAGTATGACAGGCAAAGGTACAAATAGATTCAAAGACTTGAATAAATAAGACACCAATTCCAAGCAGGAAATGCAATTACATATTGAAATGGACTTCTCAAGAGAGATTACAATTCTGTTTTCAAAATGTGTTTTAAGTTCTGACACTAATACTCTTTCTGAGGATGCTTTCCACTTGGGGCATAGAAGTTCAGACAAGACATCAGTCCTTTCTGATCTTCAAGTCTAGTCATACAGAAATCCTCTAACTTGCCATAGAACAAGTGAGGTGCATCATACTCAGAAGTGTCTCAGAGAGGAGCCTTTATGGCAACTAGGCAGCTCCTCGTTCATCAAATATGAAATGCAGTGGGGATTCTTTTCACATTCTGTAGACGATCTTTTTTTGTGCAATGCTTTATTCAAATACAAACTCTAAACCACTATTGTTTGGGAGAACAATACATTAATGTTAAGATTTCATGGAACAAAAGTCTTCCAAATAAAAATAATTACCTTTAGGTGTATCTTTGTGAAGCTGCTTAAAAAATTTGATGCTATTCCATTACTGTTCTTGATACCTTGTTTACAACAGAAAACTCAAACTCTTCAAATGTAAGTATAGCATCATATTTATCCTTATTATTTTGATACATTTATTATCTCTTTTTTTTTAATCCAGAGAAATAAATGTGATAATTTTGTTCCTCTGAAATCAAGGATTCCATTGGAATAGTGTTGTAATTTTGAATTATTATGTAAATTCTCTCCCCTGCCACTAACTGCCCATGCCATTAGTTAACAAAAGTAGTTAACTGCTACCAATTCCTTCTTGATCGTTTTGGGTGGAAGGTGTGGTGGGAAACAGGCGTGGACTGTCTCTTTTGTTCTTGGGGATTACACACGGCTCTGGCGGTGTGTGTGTGCTGTGGGAGAGAAGCTGTTGCTCCTGCTCCTTGCTGCTACCATGGAGTAAGCCAGTTTTCCCCTGACACTGCTGTTGCTCCTGGTTTCGGCATTGGGGTCCCGGTCTCCACTCTAGTCTCACAGCCGCCTGCAGTGTCGTGGCCTGCTCGCCCTGGCCACAGCAGTGACCCAGGAGAGAGAAGTCGCAGCTGCTTTCTGGGACACGCTGCGGTTCTCCGTTTCCAGCTTTCCTTCTTCTTTTGGGACAAGGGACACAGAGGGAGAGACAGAATTCATCTGAGTGCTCACCGCTCAACTGTCTCACTGGAGAGGTACTGGGAGCTCACCCTGCAGCCAGCCGGGGTGTGACACAGACATTGCCCATAAGTATAACTTTGGTCCAGGAGGAAACCTGCTGGTTTGGGGGTTGTCCTCTTTTGGGTTGCTCTGGTCTGTTTACAGTTATATCTATACCTATACCTATATATATATACCTATATATGTGTGTGTGTGTGTGTGTGTGTATCAGTTAAGAACAGTTATCCTTCTTATATCCATTTTCTGATTAAAGTTCCTTTTCTCAAATTTGATAAAGAGTGATGTGATTATTGTGGAGGAATCCCCTCCTCCGTTTGTGGGTAAACATTTTGGTTCTTCTCCATAAAACTAAGACAAATAGACTAATTGTTTTCTACTTTATAAGCCATGCTGGTTTATCCTCTATTGAATTTGGTTTATTTCAATATTTAAGAAAAACCAAAGTAGTATATTTAAAACGTGTAAGATTGTACTTTAAATTCAATTCCTACAGCTTAATGTATGATGTTTCACTGGCCAGATACTATCAGTGGATTGTTATTTTCCACTGATACAGTGGAGAGGCTTCTGCTTCCAGGAGCCAGGCTAGGAAAGCGGCAAGCGGAGCTCCCTAGGATCAGGCACCTTAGAAGCTTAGGTAGGCTCTTCCCGCCCCTGGCCCGGCGACCACCCCGAACGGAATAAGTCCACACCAGCCAGGAGTCCATGAGGAAAAGCAAGTTTTAATGGCGCACCCCAGCTTATAAGGGGAGCATGGGAATTTCCAGAATTTGGGCAGGGAAGAGGGGCGGAAACGGGGAGGAGTAACACACTTCATTGGGTACATGCCAACGAAGGGAAGGAGGGAGGGGAGTAGCGGCAAAAGGACCAAGAGGAGAATGAGGTTGGTGGGAAAATTCTAGGGGTTTGTGGGAAGAAGAAACTTGGATAAGGAACGACTAAGGGAAAAATAACCAGGGTAGCCATATTAAGGGTATAACATTTAAACTGGGGAAGTGTCCATCCGGAAGCCCCCATGGTCCCGATTCAGTCGCTGCATAGGTATCCCGGGTTCCTGGACCTCCGTGTCCTCATCCACCCAGCGCTTGTAATATTTCTGCCACTTGATGAATTCCTCGTCAGTCTGGTCTCCTCTGACAAGATACTTCTGGCTTTATTGGTCCAGAATATTTTTTGGATTTGTATAAGCCGTTCAGAAACAGAAAAATTAAATATTTTGGGGGTTTGTGTTGTACAGTTGTTATAGCATAGATGGTCTACAGTTTATGCTTAATGGGAAGGTATTTGGATTAGTGGCCCTGCAACATGAAATCAAAAGAAGCTAGACTAAACAGTGACAATAATTAGAATATTTATTTGTTTATCTTTCTGTCCATTTATATATTTCTTTATGACCTAGTTGCAGAACCCCAAGCCTAAAAATTTGCCTGATTTTCTAATAATATCTATAGGTAGATTCTATTTCATCCTCATGAAATTTTCCTCTCTGAAAAAGAATTAGAACCATAAGGGAGAAGAGCATGGGACCTTTCCTAGTTATTTTTTTTTTTATCTGTATGTGTAGATGGCAAAGCTGGCCACCTTTGGAGAGGTAAGTTAAGTACACTTTCACATGTATTGTGTGTCCCTTTTCAAAGTATTTATTATCAAGTATTGTGCTTACAGAAGCACATCTTGAGTTGATGTGCATTTGAATTGGCCTTTTATGGATTCAGTACCACATGCCTGCTCCTAAAATCTGTTGGGATCAATATGACAGATGCTACGTATCTCCATAAAAAGTGTAGAAATTCTGTGAAAGCTAATTTTAGAAACCATGAATATGGGAAATTTGATCTACTACACTGATGAAAAAAAATTGTAAGTTTACATGCAGATGTAACATTTGTAAAAAGAGAATGTGATTCAGAAACTCATGTATTCTATTGTCACGCATATAATTATTAAAAACAGCTGATTTTGTTAACAAAGCAGTTAACTGGGTGTAGATTTGCTCCAACTGCACATATATAACAAGTTTTAAGTCTGGAGGAGTTTAAACACCATTATGAGAAACAGTTCAGTTTTCAAGATTTCACAGAAAACTAGAATCCATCATGGTAGAAAGAAGCATTCTCTAACGAATCATTGTTGTGATGATTCATATTACTTGTTTTTAGAGACAATAGTTGTGCAAATGCCAAATACAATGAATCTTGAATGTTAAACACACACTTGAGAGTTCCTAAAGACTATGCTAACACTTTAAGACAATTTGCTATGTATATAAGTATATGAAGAAGTCTCATTTGCACAGACAAATTGCCTGATAAATGGATTAAGCCAATCATGTATTATGCTTTTGGAGACATTTTTGTTTAATATTGTGATTTTGATATCCATAACATAGCAAATGTCTCCTGGCTTCTATACAACCTATTTTATAAAAGTTATTTTAGAAAAGAGAATAATTCGTAAAGTAATATAGTTGCAGTGAATTGGATGTCATTAAAGTATTGTAATAAGGTATAGTATGAAATCATATTATTTGCAAACAGTTGCATAAATGTAAGTTTAATCCTAGAAGTTTCACAGTTCTTTTTGCGAGCAGACCTATTACAAATATCTAAATAATGAATGGCCATATTTTAAGGTCAGGTGATAGAGACTTTATACTGGAGACTACTTATTCTTTTTAGGGATTCCACAAAAATTAAAAGGTACACAAGCAGGAGGAAGTTCATAAAGACAAGGACCACCTCCAAAAATGTTATTACTTGAGCACAAGAGACATGCCAGCTTCTCTGAACACTTCAGATCTTATACCAATATCATCAGTGAAGTATTGGTTAGGACATAAGTTTAAACAAGAACTCAGGTAATTCCTCAGATACTCTGCAATTGAAGAGAGAGATATTGCCTAGGTTGAAATGAACCAAACTCATCTTGCATGTGCCTCAGAATGGAGGTTATGAGACACTGGATTATTATATTAGTTATTGGCTCAGACCAGCTCAAGTGTGTGTGTGGGTGATGGGGATGAGGGGAGAGGTGGAATTTCACAAAGATGAGGTGGTACCCTGGCCCAGTCCAGCTTCTTGGAGCCTCCTTGGGCAGCCTTGGAGTAGCCTCAGTCACTGGACATCAGGAGCATTACCCACACCACAGACCCTGGAGCCCCAATTCAGCCCCAGATTGTCTGGCCCACAGGAAGTTCCCTTCTGGAGGAGTAAGGCCACAGGGGCCAAAGGAGATAAAACCAGGGCCACGTGGCCGCCTTGTGGTCACAGCTCTGCCATCTCCTGGGCTCTTGGTAGCTGGATCTAAGCTGGACATGGGGTGGTAACCATAATTATCTCTTTTTCTCTCTATTTCTCTAGTTCTTCTTTGTCTCCTAATCTCCTTTCTTGATGTTTCAGGTAACTTAAAACTGGATGGGTTGGATTTTGCCAAGTTGTATGGGTTAGCATGTGCTAAGTCATTGCTTTGTGGAATGCTTTGTTCTGGTTGAATGTTTCCATTTAGACTTTTGCCAAGTTCACTAATTTTCTAGTTTACCAGAAAAAGGTGTGTTATTTGACCTCCTGAGAAAAGGTGTGCAGCATCTTCTCCTCTGCGCTCCCTCAAAGTATAGAACTGAAGGCCCTTTTAATAAGTTCAGTGGGTGAATTTTTGGACCCTTGTATGTTGCTAAACTAAATGCCCTCTGATGAGCTTTTAGCTCTGAATCTGGGGTCTTACAGTGACACCTCTGTTTGAGGAAAGTCATTTCAAAGCAAAGTTGCTGCTACTACTCTCCCTTGTTTCATGAGAAATACTTTAAAACAAGGCCTCATCTGATTTCAGAAGGGTGAGTTCTCTGAATTAGATTTCTATGTTTTTTAGAAATTCAAACTATGATATTTCAATTGTTAAATGGCAACTTATTTTCTTAGAAATAATAGATAGATAGATACATTCATGTGGAATAGAATACAGTTGGACAAACACAATTTATGTCATTGTTAATAACAGTATCAAACATATAATTTGTCATATATTGCAGTGATACCAGTCTGTTGTATGTTATTATTCTAATTACAAAATATATTCCAAAGCAGCCAACATAAATTAGGCATTATTTAATCGCTTCTCTGACTTTCATGCTACTGCCAGCAAGAGATGCCCAGACCCTAGAGAGGGATCACAGATCAGCAGGAGAGCACTTGAAGAGTAGCGCAAAGGAATTCCAGATGCTCCAGCCACAGAGTTGGCTTCATCGAGTGGTTCAACATAAATGGCTTTAAGAAAATGCTTGCAGCACAAGGAATAAACAAGAGGAGTTAGAGGCGTAGCCTTTCCTGCAGGGCTACAATCTTACTGGCATCACAGAGACATGGGGGGATTGCTCCTATGACTGAAGTGTTGGAATGGAAGGATACAGGGTCTTTTGGAAAGACAGGCAGGGATGATGAGGAGGGCAGGAGAGCACAGTATAATACCTGCTGAAAGGTTTTCTGAGTGAAAAGGAGATTATCTTCTGACACATCTTTTTTCTTTCCATTTCTGGAGTTACACTGGCCAAAAATGTGTGAGTCCTCTATGCTATGTCAGCACATTCATTGAATCAGTCATGTGTTTCATTGTATAATATAGTTGCTCCTATCTTTTCAAGAACTTGATTTTATATTAAAATATTATGAGACAAAATATTTTTAACTATGATAGGTATGAATAATACTAACATTCTGCAACCCTTAGCCTCATAAGTGTTCCTTGCTAGCATAAACATCATAGATTAAATGCATCTAGGCAAGGAACATTTACACTCCTTATATGCTGGTCTGGGTTATATGACTGTGCTTCCATGACTTTGGAGTAGGAAAAAACATACATACATATGCACACACGAACACATGCACAAAAAACATATGCACTTGGAGAGATGTGGTAACCAAGACAAGTCACCAGCAGAACCCATTGATGTGTGCATTTTCATTATCCATATTTTTAATACATAAGCACAGCACTTTTATATTTTTTTCCTCCATAGCCTAGGCCTCATTCAGTTCACAGTGCAAAATGAACCGTTAATAAATAAGGTCATGCACTGCAAGAGGCTTTTGTGGGACCTCTGTCTCTTCTGCTACAAAACTTATGAGCTAGGTGGTTTATCAGACAGAGCCACAGAGTTTCCCTTCTTCCTTCAGAAGATCATGCACCCTTGCCTAGCATTGTGATTTTTGTACACTTGTAGTTAACTATAAACTGTAACTGTAAATTCATAACTATCTCAGTGTAAGACCTCAGGCTCATCAAAGGGTTTTACTTTAACAATATACCAGGCTGCAAAAATTCACCCATCAACTTTACTAAAAGGGCCCTCAGTTCTTTTATACCTTGAGAGAGTGCACAAGAGAAGACACTGCATATGTTTCTCTGGAGGTCAAATAACACACTATTACAGGCAAACTTTAGAAAATTAGGGAAGTTGGCAAAAATTCGAAGGGAAACATTCAACCAGAATAAAACACTTCAAAAAAGCAACAACTTAGCACGTGCTAACCCATACAATTTAGCAAAATTCAACCTATCTGGCTTTAAGTTACCCAAAATATTGAGAAAACAGTTTAGGAGTAGAGAAAGAGAGAATCATAGCTACCACCTCAGACCCAGCCTAGATCCAGCCACCAGGATACCCAGGAGATGGCAGAGCCACAGTTACGAAATGGGCACCTCGTGCTGGTATTATCTGCTCTAGCCCCTGTGGCCACACACCCTCAGGTGGGACTGCCTGTGTGTCATGTGATCTGGAGCTGGACTGGAGCTCCAGGGTCTGTGGTGTGGGTAGTGCTCCTCGTGTCCAGTGACTAAGGCTGCTCCAAGGCTGCCCAAGAAGGCTCCAAGCAGCTGGATTGGGGCAGGGGACTACCTCACAATCATGAAATTCCACCTGTACCTTCCCCCACCCCCCCACACACTTGAAGCAATCTGAGCCAATCATTAGTATAATAATCCAGTGTCTCACACTCAGTCATTTCTGAAATCTCTACTTTCATGTCAGGTCTTAGTTTGAATTGATCAACAAGTTCAAAAATGGACAGATGTGACTGTGTGCACACAGGCAGGAGCAAAAACGTATCTTAGAAAATTGAGCTAAAAAAATAGTTTCTACGATGATTCACTGCTACTTTTGTAAAATCAGATTTTTCTTCTGCCTTTAGAAGTAATGAGAAGCTCACATTAACTGAATTTTTCACTACTTATTCCTTTGTTTCTGGCTACTCAAAAGTGATGTTTGATGCTCAGAAGAATTTAGGTTATAGATTGCAAATCAGGTCAATATATCCTTTGTTATATAAAGTATTCAAATTTATTATCAAGTTAAGTCTACAATTTTGCCACTACTTCCCTCTATTTCAGTTTTTAATTCATAAAATCAGCTGAATAGTATAATCTTTTCCCTCCTTAGATACATGTGACAAAGAAGAATGTATTACATATAAAGGGAAATAAACAAACAGGGTCAATTATCCACTTCTTGCCCATAAATACACAAAATGTATTCAAATATTCACTTCATGGAAAAACTTATTTCTCTGATGAGGGGAAAAATTTATAATTCCAAACAAGCCATGTTTTTCATTCTTATTATAAAAAATAAAAGTATAAAAAGAAACAAAAATGCTTTGGTTTGGTTATAGCAAATGGCATTCACAGAAAGTCTCCAAAATACACTGTATCTTGGAATCCTGAGAATGACAGCCTGAAGTCCAATTGTTTTGTTCATGGGAGACCATTCAGGAAGCGACAGCCAGTGCTTGGAATCTGAGAACCAGATGGCTTGGGATGGGGACCTGAAGCTCTTAAGTGCTGTGCTTCATGGCAGGAAGGCTGCAAGAGAAAGGAGTCCATATGTAGGCTCTTAAAGAGGATCAAAATGTATTTAAGTTCTTAGAGCTGCACATTGTGTTTTAAACATTCACATACTTTGTGACACATCTCCATGTTTGCACAGCTTTTTCCACTGAGATGGTAAGTTTTGAAATTTGGTTCCTCATCTCCAAAATGCCTTTCCACTCCTTCAAAGCTGATCGTCTGACCTGTCTCTGTGGCAAAGTGTGCATATTGTGGGTTTCAGAGCTTTGGTGGGATGGGGTTATGTCAGAGTGATAGATGGGGAGAATGAGCTCCGCAATAGCAGTCAAGCCATCAGCAGGTTTTTCTCAGAAAGCTGTCTTCTGTGGTGTTTCAGCAAAAGAAACGAACATATTTCTCTGAAAAATTAGTTTCTATAATTTAGCGCTTTTTTATATTCCCATGAAAACCAGTTTCATCAGAGAATTCCAACTGAATCTGTTCACATTTTGACATCTAAATACAAAAGAACTTTATGTCATGGAGCTCTGACATAAAACTGAAAATGGGAAAACCTATCAGACCAACAAAATTGACAAAAAGCCTGTTATTTTACCTGTGAAGCTGCCAAATGTCACTGAGACATATCACCGCTCTTGAAGGTGGGTGAGGTATATCTATGAGGACTTCCCACTGTATGCTGTGCCCAGATCAAGATTTAAGGAACACACTGTAATCCAACCTGTGTTCAAACTCCTTCAGTGCTCATTTGGGGCCATGGCTTTCAAAATCCTTGGTTCCCAGTATTTGGATCATGCAAGCCTCAGGAACAAGCTTTATATCCTTGACTTTCCATCCTTAGAACACCCTAGCCTAAGGCTCATTCTCTGCACAAAGGGATTTGTAATGAATTTTGCTTGCTGTACTGCTTCTTACATTGAGTGACTTTTCCCACCTACCCTTTATGGCACCCTGTTCTCAGCTTTAACTTTACTTACCTGTCACTTTTCAAGTTGTGAAATGACCAGCAAGTTCCCTCTTAATGAGTCCCTGTTTTTCTAGGGAATTCAGTCTGTATGCTGCCAGAAATTTAATCTAAAGAGTGAACATGTAGTACAAAATAATAATAATTAACATTTAAAAGAAAAATAATCAACATTTAATTAGTTGCTGAGAACTGCATTCAACAAAAACTTATTGTTAACTTAAGGTGGAGGAGTCACCTCTTGTCTGACTGTATAGCTAGTAGCCTTTGGGGTCCACTAAGTAGTGCACTAGCAATCATTTGAAAAGCAACATCTAGCAAGTAAGATGATATGCTGACGTACCAAATATTTCTTGCTTACCAGGAAGGCCCAGTTTGAGTTTGCTTCAAACCTGTATGCTCTGTGACCATGCTCAATCTCAACTGCAAACGCAATCAAATATGGTTGAAGTTAGGTGCTTCAAAATGACACCCAGGTTTAGGCAATGTTGAGAGCTGAGCCATTTGGTACAGGAAGCTAATGGAGATCCTGATGGAACCCTAATCCAAAGACGTCCATTCAGTCCAGGGTTGAATCCCCTTCTCATCAACCATGTATAGCTGGTGATTTCAAAGCTGAGTAAACACAACTGAAAAACAGAGTAATGGAAGGAGAATACTTTCAATCTAAGCACACATACAGCAGTCACAAATTTCACCAAGAATGAGGGAGACAAAATCAATCACCACCACTCCTCTGTGGTGAGTCCCTTCCTATTTGGGGTTGTTTTGTTTTGCACAAAACAATTTAGAATTAATTAGGAGGCTTTTATTACTAACACTATACACTATTAAAGAGGATTTCCATTTTATGACCATCCTTGTCCATTATAACATGCTGGGCAAGACTCCATCCAGTAGCTATTTTCTAAGAAAACTCATTGAAGTGTGTCCCAGGAAGGAGGCAGGTGGGAGAACATCTTGATAGACAGAGAGCTGATTTACGTCCAATACTTAAAGGGGGCTTACAAGAATGCTGGAGAGGGTAGATTTAGAATAGGTATTAAGAAGTAGGTCTTTACTATAAGGGTGGACAGGCACTGGAGCAGGTTGCCCAGAGAGTTTCTGGACTCCCCATCCCTGGCAATGTTCAAGACCAGGTTGGATGGGGTTCTGAGCCACCTTGTGTAGTGGAAGGTTCCCTGTCCATGTCAGAGTGGTTGGAACCAGACGAACTTTAAAGTTCCTTCCAAACCAAACTATTCTATGATTCTATATATGTGGATTAAGAACCAAACATGAATTTTTTTAAGACCAAAGATGTTTGGAGCATTCACAAAGAGTGATGGGTAACTGGGGTCTTGACCAAAGTCTTAGAACTTTAGGATCTTTTTCTGGAAGATTGCATAGAATATGTAAAGGAAATTAATTCCAGATTGAGACAGTGCTAAGCAAGCAGTAGATAAGAGGATACTTTCAATAATATATGTAAAAACTTTATATCACTCAGAGTACCATAAAATGGACTCACCAGAGGAATCAGGGTTCCTGCAGAAAGCAATTGTGTATTATCAAGAAAGATGCCTGTGTTGTCATTCAAGTATACAAACCCAGAGAGAGTGAATTTAACTGTCCCAAAGTGACAATTTCTATCTTCTAGAGGTTTGAATTTATAATCTACACAATGATAATTTCACACAGCATTTTTAAAAAAAGTATTATCTATAAACAGCTCAGTTCTGCCAGGTTTGGAAGAGCATATAGCAGCAAAGAGGATTTATATCACCAGGCTCCAGCAGATAATTTGCTTTCCCAAAACATTTCTGAGTTGCTTGCATTTACATGAAATTTTAGAAACAGATGAACTGATACTTCCATTCAACCAAAGGGTTGGAGAAAGTTAGTGATGGAAGGATTCTCCTTTTTCTCTTTTCTTTTCTTTCTTTTCTTTTCTTTTCTTTTCTTTTCTTTTCTTTTCTCTTTTCTTTTCTTTTCTTTTCTTTTCTTTTCTTTTCTTTTCTCTTTTCTTTTCTTTTCTTTTCTTTTCTTTTCTTTTCTTTTCTTTTCTTTTCTTGCTAATATAGTTTTCAGCAGTTTTAAAAAGCAGAAATCTGAGTATATGCTTACATGCAAAATGAATGTGAAGGTTTAATATTTAGAAAATTGTTTTATATATAATCAGTATAATGTATATCCTACTAATTATTTTATTATACTTGCATTTAAAGTTGTAAGTACAATGGTAATGGACAAAAATTAATTTATAAGTTAATATAGCATAGCAGGTATTTTGCATGACATTATTTTTTCAGTAGTACTATTGGAATGGGCGGTTCCATGGTGTAATGGAGAGCACTCCGGCCTCTGAATCCCAAGGTTGTGAGTTCGAGTCCCAGCAGGGACCGTCCCTAGCAGTTAAATGCCTCCCTGCCATCCGATCCCAGATGCTCAGCAGGGTCAGCCCCGGTTAGTACCGGGGGCTGTAGATAGTCCCAAGGACTTCACTGTCACTGTCCAAGCTTTCTCGGCTGTGGCAAATGAACCTTAGGACTTAAACGGTGGGGCCAGTTCTGTGCACACTGTGCCTCACCTAAAAAATCCACTGCGCAGGCTGGAAGGGCACACCCACATGGGGAGAGCCCTTCCCAAATCTTTGTTCATGAAGATTGGCCATTATTTAGTACTATTGGAGGAGAAGAGGAAATTCTTGTAAGAAAATAAGGTGCCCGAGGCATAAGGTTCAAATATTGTACATAGCAGAACACAAATTGGCTGGAGAAGATGGCAGCACAGGTAGTACAGATATCTGTGGGCTCCTTTCTATGAGCAACACTTTGACTTGAATAAATGTCATGTACTTGTTCAGGTATCACTGCTATGAGTGTTTGATATGCCCCACTCTTGTCTTTGCAAGCTATTGAGGTTAATGGCCAATATAGTCACTATTCCTAATGCAATAAGCTACTTTATTTTCATCTGTAAGTTCTCTGAGGAGTAACACAATCATAAAGGGTGTTTTCAGCATATATGGAATATAACTCCATTAGAGGTCAACTAAATTATATGACCTTTGAAGCAGAGAAACTGCCAGCTCTGTAGAAGGTTGCCTTCTATAGTTTTGAATGAAACAAAACTATGAGGCTGCAGGTTTCATTCTAACAGTTTAAACCAAAATTGCACAGCTGCACAGAAATGTCTCAATAAAATAAAAGGAGGACAAACAGACTATTGAAAGATTTCATGTGAGAAAACAGGTATCTGTCTAAAAGCTGGGCATTTCAGGATAAACATTCTTTGACCAGAAAAAAATACTCTTTCAAAATCTTCTTAAAATTACTTTATTCATCCCACATATTTATATGAAGAAACATTATGACAACCATACAAGAAGATAATGACAGGACTTTGGAAGTAACCTCTATACTAATAGGTTAGTATAGCCAGTGTTTCTATATTCATATGCAAATGCAAGCTGAACTACTTTGGAACGCAGTAACTTCTCATGGCCTAATTTCTAAACAGAAAATAGGTTACATAACATAACATAAGGAAATAGATTTTTTCATGCTTTCATATTTATTAATGATTCCCAGGCTCTTCAATTAATTACTTAAGGTTGAAATGTTCCTTTTTGCATAAATTCGTAGTGAACATAATTTACAGTTTTACTTCTAGACCCTATTGAAAACACAACCACACTATTTAGAGACTGAGATTTTACAGAGTGGTTATTAACATTGCTTCTTTCTAGCCTGTTGTGACTAAAACTCCTAGTGGTAGACAAATGCATCTATTGGATAGCCGTGGGTGATGGGAAGAAGTAGTTGGTATACTACCTGTTCCATCTACAAAAAAACCCTACATATAATAAGATTTTCTATATCTGGTTTCTTCTAAATACTTCATAGTTTTGGGGTTTGCTTGTTTGGTTGGTTTTGTTTTGTTTTGTTTTATTAAGTGTGTCTATTTATGCGTATCCTATTCTAGCCAGAATAAACAGCATGGAAAGTATTTTCTTCTGGCCAAACAAGGATACCCACTATTTTCTGAACTGCACATCTTGTCTTGTAAGAGATACTAAAATTGTTTGCACTTTGTAGCCTTCCGCTGCAAAATAATGTGTGTGGCATAATGAAGGAAACATCTGGAAAGACTGAAAATAGTGCACTGAACCATTTATTAACTTTCCATTATGTTGTCATCAAACATCTGGAAAAGTTCCCGCTACCAAAAGAAATAAATAGGCAAAAATGACATTTATGATAAAACCTGATACTTAGCTGTACCTTGAAACTACGTTAAGCAACGTAAGTTGTGTTTGGGTTTTGGGTTTTTTTTTTTGGTTTGGTTTGGTTTGGTTTTTTTTAGTAATAAGGAAGTATACATGACTTATTTATTCCACACCCATTTTTGGAGCATTATCTGAGCTTTGGAAGTTGTTAGCCTCCATAACTCAGCAGGGCACTAACATGGGTGATGTTAAACATTTCTGCCAGCAGTCCAGAAGCAATAATATTTATGAGAGATCTTGGTGAGAAACAGTCATTCCCCTTGCAGCAGGAGGGTGCAATAAACCCCTCAAAATGCAGCACTTGGTATTCTGGTGCCTGTGGAAGTGACTCTGAGCCCCCTCAGCACAAGGGAGTTCCTGAGGGGAAGACCCATCACAGATACTTCTGCTACTGTGCCAAAGATTCACAAGCTGGTTGATCAAATCTGGTTAATTTTGTTACCACATTCATACTGCAAGCTAAATTTCTTTGCATCAATATGAATTTTTTATTTAAGGGAGCATTTAAGAAAGGATAAATATAGATGTTTAGATTAACTTACATAGTAATGACAGTATTAATATAGCATGTATCCTTCTAATTAAACGGGTCAAAACTGTCTCATGGCTGTACTTAGTAGTTCTAATTATCGTCACATTTCTAACTGCAGTGCCTGAAAATTGTGTGGACTTTTCTATTATTTGTACATAGCAAACATTTTCTTTTTCTATTAAACTGCCAATTCTCACTGTTCAGTGGGAGACTGGTTACCTCAGGCCTTAGTGAGGCTGTGCTGAAGGAATGTTTCAATGAAATATGATATACAGTTGAAGTAGTGAGATGGAATATGAATAACAGTTTTAAAATTTGATCAAATGATGATACACTTATCCTGTAAAAACAAACAAGCAAACAAACAAGGCAGTCCTGGGTTCTTTCTTGTGCTGTTTAGTCAGAGTCTTATCCTTATTCTTTACACAATCCCTCCATGTGCAGAAGGCTACCTGGCAGTCTTCTGAACAATTATTTAAGTGGATAGTAAGAACAAAAGGTTATTTTGTCATTCCTCAATATTCTCTCAGTGTCGAGGATTTACTCAGCTAGATGTTGTTAGATGAGAAAAGAATATTGAACATTATGGATTGAAACAGGAGAACTCTTGATCCTACATTAATTTTAATTGATGCATAGAAGGAAGCTGAAGGCTACAGAAAACTGACTTTGTGTTCTTTAATTTGGTTCTGTAACTTAAATGTGGGAATCTATATCTTGAAAAGCCCCTAAAAGAAATTATATTGGATGTGTTTACCTAATTCTTACTATAAAACACATCTAAGAAGTCCTGAAATATATTTAGTTAATACTATCTTATTTTTACTACCACTCTGTGTGGGAGCCAAAATAAAGCAGGTTTGCTTTCTTTTACTCTTTACTAGATATTTACATAGCCAGCCTATTTTGGATTTTTTTTTCCTTTTCATATTGAGTTGCTAAGGAAAACAATGAGTTTGTCCTGATATTATTTATATCATGAAAACGGGAGGAGAGATTATATAAAAATCTTTACACTCTGTGAACATGATTAATTTCATACTATTTTTTCCCACAATATATTTTCATATCTTCTCTTTAAATATTGGTTATTTATGAGAGCCATTTGCTTGGTAATTTAGGCATTATGAAGGTATGGAAGGAGAGTGTTAACATTGCCTAACTACTGGTTTCCAATTTAATTTATTTAATCGGCTCAGTTATTTGGCTAGTCTCCAGAGGACATAAATTAGTCTCATGCTTTCAGTTGCTCCCTGAAAATGCCTGTCTATATGCTGACTACAAAGGGAGCTCTGGGAGACCAGCTGCCAACTTAGTTGTCTGAATCTATATAATGCAATTGAGCTCCTTTTGAAGTCAAAGGAAGGACTGATTTAAATTTGCCTGACAATATGTTTGTTTACAAATGCTAACTTGTCCCACAGATGATATAAAAATTATTGACATAGCTACAATAGCCATATAATTCTTCCCAAAGGCAATCCTGGAGATTGCAGGTATGCATGTAACAAAGAGGCAGTAGCTACAATTTTGTTTATTAGTTCTCTGAATAAGAGTAAACTACTCGTATTTGCCTAGGCAAAACCCAGGCTTGGTTTGGAGGTTAATGTAGACCAATAACCTTTTCAGTTACACAGATTAGGAATAGTCACCCCTCATCAGAGGACAAGCAAGGTTAACTTCTGAGATAGAGCTGTGACATAACAATGGACCTCAGTGTCAGAATGCAATTCTTGATCCATTTGATATGAGTTTAAATACTGCATAAATTTATGTATGCGGTAGTAACCTGCAAAATTCTTCAAGATGCCTGTCTTATTTTGCTGCGTGGAAATAGAGCTTGTACTAACACAAAACTGAAGGTCACTTAGACAAACTTAATTTTCATCAAAGTTATAAGAAGGTTTGTGAAAGGGTACAGTTACAGTCAGGAACCTTTATCATAACCTCTGTGCACAACCAGGTGTCCCAGCCCTCCCAAAGTATAACCTGTTGGGTCTGCCTCTAAAGCAGAGATCTGGAGATGTTTTTCTTTCGTCCCGGAGGAGACACTTAAGGAGTTGTAAAGGGAATCAGACAGCAGTTAGGAATAATAATGCTTCAACAGCACTACTCTATCTGAGACAGCACCTTAATTTTTCCCAGACTGCTTTCTCAAAGAGAAAGATCACAGACTCACCCATTCACAAGACAAGCTGAGATTCCTCTTTGCCACTTTCATCCTTTCAATGAGCAAACCATAAGTTTCAAAAAATTATTTTGATCATGGCAATTATGAACACTTCTAAGAATAATCAAACTCTCTTTACTCTGGCTCAGACATAATCTACTGATGTCAAATTGCTTCTTTGAATAGCACTGAATATAATTAGATGAGAAATAACCATGTACTCACTACCTGTTAGCAAATCCTCACTTCATAGTGAGTTTTATATTTAAATTCTATATACAGATCTTGTTTCCTCTATGTCAAATAAGTTTCTCTATATATTTAGAAAAACAGCTTATTTCACAATTATTATACAGAATGTTTTAAACAAATGGGAATAGCAGAAGGAATTAGTCAAAGTTTATGTGTGGAGAATGAACTCATTACGCAAATATGGCCACTTTCAAGGATTTGGGAGTATAGCAGTGACAATTGCCAACAGAAATGCAGTTCCATTTTTCTTGAGCATGAGAGAGATGGATCTTGCAATATGGCCTCACAAAGACATGTACATGTGAGTGTGTGTCTTGGGGAGCTGGAGAAAATAATTAAGGGTTTGACAGATGACAATTTGAAATCAGAATTTGCCTTATTTTTTCCACACAGTAAGTCTCTTGAACATCTTAACAGTAAATCAACTTGAAATTTCTGTACATTCTCTTAATTGATTACAATTAGAACTCTAATTTTTAAAGTAACCACTTAATAGCAATGTACCTGATTGATACTTTTCTTTTTTTACTGTTTCCAACAAATAGTGACAAAAAAGCTTCTGGAAAGGCTTGAAAGAGTAGTCCGGAAATAGTAGAGGGTAAAGACTAAAGACTATCCAAACCAGATAAAGTCAAAAGATATTCATACAATACAAAGTAATGGTCAGGAAATCAAACTTCAGTCCTGTAAATATCATCCATATTTAAGTAATTTCTTCCAACTCAAATCACATCAAGACATCCTAAACAGATCCATATTCATAGTGCTGGAAATCCATTTTGGTTTGGAAATATGTCCATCTTTTCCCTTTGATAATATTTTTAGCTGACTGGTTTGGCAACATGAACTCTAGCTATCCAACATTTTCAGTTCCAAATCTACCAAACGGTGAAGTACAGCAGGGAAATTCACCAGGCATTGGTGGACAATCTCACTATAAAGGAAAAAATGATAAAATTTTAGTCAGTGGAAGTATATTTCATTTTAGTCTCTAAAGTACTAAGCTCAAAAACCTGTTCCAGTCCCCTGAGCTCAAGGTACAGTAATTTTGTGCCAAATATGTTGTCTGCTACCATTTGGAAATCAAATATGAACAGAAAAATAATGTCACCACTTGTCCAGGATTTCTCAATAGCTCTGAGACATGGCAACTGTGCATGAATAGTCAAGGTGTGCCAGACCCATGGCTAAGGCATAGATTGACTCAGCTGCAAGCAAACAGGAGGTTGGACACTTGAAAAGAAAATCAGATGACTGGACATGTCCTCCCTGTCAGAACTGCAGATGCACAGCAGCAATTGTCTAACTTACACACACCAAATATGACACACATATCACAGCGCATGTGCACTGTCATTTGCAGCTGAGATTTCCCAGCAAAGGAAAAGGGAAGAGAGGCAAAGAAACTTGATTTATCTCCCTTGCAAATCAATATGTGATCCAAGTGGCAAGCTTTATGGGGAAATGGAAAGATTTCTGCCATTTCCTCAATGTTAACCCAGCTTAGCCACACTGCAGCATGTGTTGTTTCACAAGCTGGTTAAAAGTGAGCTTTTTCTACTGGAAGCTTCTTTGGAACTTTTACAGTAAAACCATTTTCTGTCCAGGTGGAAGTGATACACTGATTGCTCCCTATCTGCTCCTGAGTCAACTGGTGTTACAATTTGCCTGTTTTGGTATGCTTCCTAGAAGACGTTAAGTAAAAGAGAGCAGGAAATAGATCAAACACAGACTTGCCAAATTTTGGTGTTTATTCTGATATACGTATGATGTTGTACACTGGTTTGCTGCTCAGCACCATCTCACTTCCAATCATCTTTGTAGACTTGTATCTCAAGTGTTTTCTCTATAGTGACTTCTTTCTTCTACAGCTCTGTACCAGATGGATGCAGAAGTGGACAGGGCATGAAACTGCATTCTGCACCCTCAGCCTACTGTCTCAGCAAGCAGTCCACATATATATGGGCAAATCCCTGACTGAACTTGTACCTGACATCTGACCCTGTCCCATTGTCACACAAGGACTGGGAGTCTTGTGAACATGGCTTTCCAGATTTCTTCAACTTTGGAAAAGTATTTACTCCAAAATTGCTTCATGGCTTGATATATAATACAATAATTTAGTAATATTTAGTAATATTTGTGAAGAGTAGTATGATAGAAGTCTGAATAAATAACAGCAACTCCATTAAATTTTATCAATCCTGTAGTCTGGTCAAAACAGATACCAAATTAAGTAAACAGAATTATCCTTCCATAAGGTCATATTGATTACTGATATTTCTATTGCCAGATTTCACATTATGTTCTATTTTCTGTTGTTCTCAAATGGTATTTTTTTCAAATTTATTCAGACTTTCCAAAGAGAAATACATGTGTCATACATGTATCAGAAATCACTCTTGCACTAGTGTTTTGTTTGTGTGAGAAAAGAAGTGAGGAAAACCTTTCTTATTGTTCTTTCTTAGGCAACTCTTAATAACAGAAACATCATGTACTTAAGTGGAGGCAGGGCTCATTTCTGGAATTCCCAGATTAATTCAATCCCGGAATTTAGTACAGAAAGGTAACCAAATGATGAAACAAAGATATCTTAAGTATGTGCTTAAAGTCTCTGCTAAACTGGATATTCAGCTTCCAGCTGCTTTAACTTCCCAGAATTAGAACTCATATTTTCTACTTGGATAAAATATCAGATGATTTTCACACAGAAGGACAAAGCTGCTTCTGAAGTCCATAGACAAAGTTATGATTGTACGTATATCCCAGAGAGCCCACAGTCACTTCTAAGACATCTTATTTTGAAAAAAAGTGGAAATAATAGTCCAGACTAGCTCAGGAGGAGCTATGTGTACTTGCATGGGATCAAGTTCTTTCTTTGATAAAATGATGAAAGGCAGTGTCATAAATTGAGTACCTGAGACAAAGAAAATCAAATCAAGTAGTCTTGGACGAAATACTTAGTTCATAACAGCCATTAAAACTGAAAGAGGACCATAATGTTGAGATACTTGAAAATGCTGTGGGTTTTCTGACTTTTCTAAAGATGCCCATTGATTTTCTGTAGCTATAATTGTGTCTCAGATAATTCCTAAATAATTTTCTTTTACTCCAGGTCTTCAGCCAACGTAAGGTTGAAGTGATATATGGAAGATAGCCAAAGAAGCAAAATGAGGAATGCCATTGAAATGCTTGGATCTTTAAGCTTCAACTAATCATAGAAATGCTAAGCAAAAATATTTAGCTTCAGGAATTGTACAGGATGGAATGAATAAATGTCTCAATGGCTCTGCAGCTACAAATTAAAAACATAAAGAAATACTTACAGGGCACTCATACCACAAATGTAACCTTCTCTATGCTATGTAGATCTTACTTCCATCGGCCCTAAGTATTATTCTTCCCTTATAATAAGCCAGAAAATCACTTTGAGTCTGCTGAAATAAATATTTTTGAAATCTAAAAAAAAAAATTAAAAAAGAGGGAAAAAAAAGAATACTGTTAACTTTAAAAGATCAATATTAAGGCTTCTTAAAACCACAGCTGAGGTCAAGGGAGGTGATCCTACCTCTGTGTGTGACATTAGTGGGGCACATCTAGAGTACTGGGTCAAGTCCTGGGCTCTCCAGCACAAGAGTGACATGAAAATACTGTAGCAGGTCCAGAAAAGCATCACAAAGATGATTAAGGGATTGGAGCATCTGTCACAGGAAGAGTGTAATATGACATGCACAGAAGAGCTTTGTGAAGTCTCAAGGACCATGTCTGGTTTTCTTCCTAGTAGCTAGTACTGTGCTGTGCTTTGGACTTAGTATGAGAGTGAGGTTGATAACACACTGGTATTTTACTTGTTGCTGAGCAGTGCTTACACTAAGTCAAGAACTTCTCCTACTGCCCTGCCACTGAGGAAGCTGGTGGTGCACAAGTAGCTGGGAGGAGATGCAGCCAGGACAATTAAACCTCACTGACCAGAGGGATATTCAGTATAGTATGGTGTCATACAGAACAATAAAACTGTGAGGAGTTGGCTGGGGAGTAGTGGTCTGCTGTTTAGGACTGGCTAGGCATTGGCAGAGGATGCTGAGCAATTGAATTGTGCACTTGTTTTGTATATTCTTTTATCATTATTATTATTTTCCCTTCATTTTTGGTGCTATTAAATTGTATTTATCTTAACGCAAGAGCTGATCTTTTTCTGATTCTCTCATCTCACTGGGGGAGAGTGAGTGAACAGCTGTGTGGTGTTTAGCTGCCTGCCAGGCTAAACACAACAGACCATTACAAATGTCCAGGGTTAACCGTGTGACATATATCTCTTGAGTCTGTTAAGGCTTAAGTGAAACCACGGGAGAAGTCAGATATCTAAGAATGGATCTGTATATACCAGCAGGTCTCATACCTGATAAAATAAGTACTAGTGCTTTTATACAAAATCACAGAGGTGTGTAGAAGTGCCACTTTGGCAACCACTAACCTTGTCTTAGAGGAGACTGTATACAACTTTCTTTTAAAGGTATCTGGCTGACACCCTACATCCCCAAACAGACAAGGAGCCTTTTGTGGTTTTGGCTCAAAGGTGCACCACTATAGTGCATTACTCCTCCAGTTGGTCAGAGCTTAGCCCACACAACCAAATAATCAAGGGACTAGGAGCCTACCACTCAAATGTATCATAGATTCAGTCAGGGCTTGGATGTACTGTAAAACAGACTGCTGTGACAGAAGTTGCAAAGGCTCATATTTTACTGAGACACCCAAATTTAGCCATTTTCTTCTCATGAATTTAGCTTTTAATAAGAAAATTCACAATACAGAAGTAAGGACTATTCCTAATGGGTTATTATAGTAATTTGTGACGGTGTTGCATGGTATTCTTTCCAGATGTACTCACAAGCATGTTTATAAATGTTAGTTTAGGAGTAACTTTTCAAATATTTAAGCAGATGGAGCATCTGCTTCTATCAAGTCTCTAAAAAGGGTGGGGTGTTAATAAAGGCTTCACTATTGGCACAGCAAATGTGAGAAAGATTATTGTCACTTGTAAAAGCAGTAAACACTGTGAGAGCTTCAGCCTGCATATGGATGGCAAAACCTTTCCAAAGGTCTCTTCCTCTCTCATCATTAGACTGTATTAGCAGCCTAGCAAAACAGGAGCTCTCTATTAAAGAGACAGGAGCAAGGCAGGGTAAAATGCTGAAAGTGAAGCCACATGGCAGTAATCATGGTGAATAACTCTAGCTGTAAAATTTCATTAAATGAAATTAACTTTATAGCCACAATAAAACTGGAAATAGTAAAGGTTATGTTCTTTCTGGAGACAAAAGCCTAGCTGTTTGAAGTTCAGAGGGAATCACGTAGGCATTTGAAAGTGTCTGGAAATGTACTATTAAGCCCTGAAGTTCAGCTACAATGAACCGTGAAAGAGGAGTAAAAAACTGCATATAGGTGTAATATAAGGTGTAATCATATTAAAATTACATGAGCTCTATGAATCTACGGTGGGTGTGCATGTGCACAGCTGCAAGTCTCAGGAAGGGAATCTTCAAGAACATCAGTCTTTATTACCATGGAGTGTGACATTTATTAGTTTACTATTCCTCTTATGTTGTTAACTTGCTATGTACTTTGCCACTGTTGCCCTCTCCCACATTAAATGCAATGACTGCAGTGAGAATATTGCCAAGCCTTCTCTTGCCTCCTTGCAGCCTCAACAACTGCAATGTCCTTTGTGAACTTCTATTTAATTGCAGTATCTTCTCTTCTCACGGAGAGTTTTGTTCAGCATATTTTTTTAGAATTCCTAATTAAAAATATACAACATTAAAGCCTTAGACATCTTAAGTGGGACTGCAGTGGTTTCTGGATTCCACCCCTAGCCCTATTCTGCTGTTCAGAAAAATAGCATGAGATCATTTTCTTCTAAATAGGTGAGACATAGCATGGTCATTTTGATGTTCAATTGAATATTCACCAAAATGCTGTTATTGATATTAGTATGATTTGCATAAAAATAACAAATAGTTTTGAGTTACTTCTTCCTTAGAATAAAGTCTTCTGTTTACATCCACAACTTTAACCTCTTATATTTCTGAACACTGCTTTACATACACAGATTTATATACAGCTTAGATTTGTTTTTCAGGATTCCAGAATTTAACAGCATACCTCTGGAATCAAAAGAATACCTGTGCCTTGTGTGTGGATTAGCAATGTTTTCTGAAACATCTTATAGTTTGAGACACTTCGCAATTTTAACCTGAATGCTAGATATTATCAGCAAATACTGGTTACTCCTGCAAAGAGGAATGCTTTCGGTTGGAGGGGACCTTCAGGATCATCTAGTTCCAGTCCCCTGCCGTGGGAAAGGGCATTGTCCACTAGACTAGGCTGCTCAATGCACCATCCAACCTGTCCTTGAACACTGCCGGGGATGGGATATCCACAACTTGTCTGGGTAACCTGTTCTATTCCATCGTCTCACCACCCTCACACTGAATTACTTCCTAATACCTTATTTAAACCTACTCTTTTTTGGTTTGAAGCCATGAAGAGTTCCTCTCCAGCTTCTCTGTAGGCCCCCTGGAATGTTGCTATGAGGTCTCTGGGCAATCTTCTCTTCTCCAGGCTGAACAGCTCCAACTTTCTTAGCCTTTGTAGGTGAGGTGCTCCAGTCCTTTATTCAACTTCTTGCCCCTCTCTGGACTTGCTCCAACAGTTCCATGTCTTTCTTTTGCTGGGACACTAGAACCAGATGCAGTACTTTGGGTGGGGGTCTCACACAGCAGAGTAGAGATGCAGAATCTCCCTCCTTGACCTGCTGAACACACTCCTTTTGATTCAGCCCAGGATTCCATTGGCTTTCTGGGCTGTGAGCACACATTGCCAAGTCATATTGTGTTTCATCAGCCATCACCCCAAGTCCTTCTCTGCAGCACTGCTTTCAATCAATTCTTCACCCAAGCTCTTTCATTTCTTTTCAAAATGACAGTCCTCAGGACTTAGGGCAAAAACTTATCATGTCCAATAAAACAGCAGAACAAGAAAAGTTTATAGTAGAAGAGATTTAATTCAAACTTCATCTAAATGTTTACACCAGAGAATGTTTTTTTCATTAACTCTGTTGTTTCAGATATTCTTTTAAATATTTATACCATTACACTTCTACTGCCAAAAATACATTTTAATAATGTTATCAGTGACATTATTTTTTCTTAAACCAGTCTTCTGGATTTAAAGGCTCATAGAAGAACACATCAAACATTGTCTAGTAAATATTCCAAGCAGCTAAAACTACTCCTAAAATGTAACCATGAGCCTTTAGTTCATGGAAGAATAACAGTACACATCCACAGAACTTCAGCTGATATATCATCCCAGTGACAATAGTACAGGACTAATTTTTCTTTCATATCTCCTGACTCAACATGAACAGGATTCACGTGAACATATACAGTAAAATATTTAGTCCCCTCTCTCCTACTCCTACCTGCCCTGCTCTCACTCCTTCTTTTAGCTTTTTCCATATTCTGACCCCCCAAAATTCTTCTTTATGTCTATATTGACATAGTATACAACCTTATAAAATCACTCCCATCTCCTGTTCATTTCCAAATCCCAAAGCAGTGGAACTCCTGTAAAAATTTATTTGCATTTCGTTCATTCTTCTCCTGGGTTACTTTTCCCTTGAATATAAAAATATCTTCTAATCCTGAAGATTTGGATTTAAATTCTTTTGGTCAGGAATTACCTTATTCTATGGTTATACCTGTAACTGTATGAGTTCATATTGATAGTCTTTGAACACATGCAAAATAAAATGAAACAATCAGTGGCATTTTATGATTCTATTTTAAGACTTGTTATGACATAGAATAGGTGCTATGCCTTTTTTTCCCCTTCGCTTATGGCTTCAGAATCAGTTAGCTCTTTATAACAAAAATCTGAGACTGGAATTTAGATATTTCATGTCTTGTATGGGGACAATCATTCAGATTATTTGTCGACAACACTGTCTTTCTGTTAACACACTGTTACTATTAACATTTCCCTTTGCCTTAAACAACATAACATGAGCAGAAAACAAAAAATTACATTGTGCTGGGTTAGTTATTATTAAAGGGCATTGTTAATTATTATTAAAAGTCTCCATTTCCTCCCCTTTTCAGAGTCAACAAACACAGAAAAGGTAATCTTCTCCCTAGCAATCAATGTTATTATCCTCAAATAGATCAACTAGGAGAAGTACTCAGTGAAACAAGCCTTGATGCTTACTGTAGAATAGTAAGACTTGAAAAGTTGCTGAGAGATATGGTGAAATACAAAAATATATATGAAGAAAAAATGGGGATAACAGAAAAGGTATTTTAAGGATGAGTAAGGGAAGCACTGAATGGACATATCAAATAGAGAGCTCCTGTGTTTCCTCAAGCCAGTAAGCCAGCATCTCAATGTGAGAACAGTGAAACAGGAGAGAATGACATCATATCACTCTCTACTACATCAGCAGTTTACTGATTTTTTTCTTCTTTTCTGTACTAGTAAGCTCTCAGGTATATTTCACATTGTAAACCATGTATTTTGGAGGAAACCGAGAGGAATACATGTTCTGTGATTCTGTATGTGTGTGGGAATACATACTTTATTCTTAAACAAAAATGGAAAGCCAGAAAAATAGGAAGCCTTTAGAGTGAAAAATAAACCCGTTAGCTTGAAAGAGAGGATGTTTCCCTTGGGTTAAGGAAGTTCTTTATTCTTTGGAAAAGAAAGTGACCTTTTTCTATCTGAAAATTTAGGGCAAAAGTTACTGTCACAAGTCCACTCATCTGACTTTGATATCTGGTTGCTGAGCAACATATTCATCTGTAACAATCACTGAGCTTGATAAACATGGTTTGTCTCTTTGCTGGTGGTGATATAAAGATTTCTCAGTCTGTAATCAAGAGAGGGCCATACTTTGAAAATACGCAATAAACCAGCAGGCTTCACCTGAAATCCAATTTATTTTATAGTCTCCAGCAATGATTTCTATAACCAAGTGCTAAATGTTTGGTCAATATTACTTCCTTACTTCATGCTTTGCAACTAAATTATGCTGCCATATAAGGAAATGATTATTATAGCACTCCAGAATCACTCTGTATTTCCAAAGCTCTATTCAAAAGTTAATTACTAAAAAGTGATATAGCTTGACCCCTCTGGCTGTATACCCTGGCAAGGCTACACTCAAGGGATGATTCTGTGAGGTTAGCAGCTTTCACAGTCTATCCTGAACTGTGCCACAGATTTCCTGAATGAGTCTTGTGAGATAACTTAGGTGCAAATTTTGCTGATCGTGATCATAGTCAGTCTAAACAACTTACAATTACTTCATTAGGATTTCATTAGTCCAGCTGACTAACACTGCACTCTGAATTGCCTTAATGAGGGACCCTCATGCTAAATTAAGTAAAAGAGAAATAATAAATAAAAAAATTGAAAGAACAAAAATAATTTTCATTGGACATTTATGTTTTTTTGCTTCAAATGAATAATAAACAGAGCAAAAATTTATTTTTCAAGAATTTTCAACCTGAAAGTATTTCCTTAAAACCTTGAATTATTCACAGACCTAGTTCCATAGTCATTAACTGTGAAAAACCATCTGCACGGATGTTATCTTCTTATGGCACAAAATCAGAAGATGAATAATAATTAGGTTACAGATAAAAAAGATTTAATGATAGCTGCATGGTCTGGCCTTTGGTTAATATTTCCATGCTACATACAGTACAGTAAGAGTTTTATCATGTATCTGTAAATCAAGCCAATGAGTAACTTTTCTTTGTCTTCACCACCGGAAAGAAAACGCAGCATTTATATGTCCTCTCAAAATCACTTTGATGTTTTTCAACAGAACTATTTTCTCTTTCTGTATGTTAAAGGTCTTAGAGTATTTCCAGTCTTATCTGGCGAAAGTCTGCAAAATTGTGAGACCCCTTGTGCTCACATTAAATATTGGTAAAATATTCTTTTTAAGAGAAACAATGTATTGTCAGTTTTTTGTATGAAAATAGCAAAGCTCTCTTGTAGGTGGGATATAAAGGTAAAATTTCTAATGTCACTGGCCAGTCTATCATGTCTGATAAATTTTTTAATAAATTCATACATAGCAGGTTGTTGGGTTTTTTTCTAATGTTGAGAAGTTTAAGGATACACTTGATCAGCCTGATGTTTTTATCCAGGCTAAGACATTCTCCAGCATATGATCCTTTGTTGCATTTTCAGTTGTTCTTCTTTGTTGCATTTCCAGTTGTCTTTCTGGAATCTATGTGAAAAATGTGGGAGTTATAAGCATGACTGTTTTACCTCTGTGATATTGCTGTTTGTCATGAAAGAATAATAGGTTAACTCAGAACTGGAGGATTTTGTATTTCTGGATAAATTCAGAATATAGCTTTAGGTAACACCCATTATCAATATGTACAGGGATAAAATAGCTTTCAGACCTTGCACATTGTACCCCTGAATATACCTTTATACCCCCAGGAAAAGGTGTGAAGCAAAGATAAAATAAAAAAAAATCTTAAAAATTCAGCTCCTACTAAAGTTAGGAAGCAACTATGTCTGGAGAAAACTATAGAGTATCCAGTTGCATAGGGAAACCTCCAGTGATGGGGATTCTAAACTCTTCCAGTGACTGATCCCTTTCACTGTAAATAAATTCTTTCTTATACCAAGATAAAACTTATATTCCATGCAACTTATACCCTTTGATTCTTGTATTTTCCATGTGGTTCGTTGTGAAGAGAGAACCTCCATCCTCCTCGTTGTGAAGAGAGAACCTCCATCCTCCTTTCAGACTTACTGGAATATTTTGATGATGTCCCCCTGAGCCCTCCCTTCCTCAGGAAGACCTAGCTCCTTCAATCTTTGCTCAGAAGGCAGGTTCTGTGATCATCTTGGATATTCTTTGGACCCTTTCAATTCTGCCCACATTGTGCTTGAATTGTGGGTACCAGAAATGGACACAGTAGTCCAGGTCCAACATGACAAGCACTGAGCTGAGTGGGACGATCACATTTCTGTCTCAGCTAGTAATGTCCCTGTGGGTGCAGCCCAGGATCTGAGTAACCTTCCTTGCTGCAGCAGCTCACTGCTGACTTGTGTTCAGCTTGTTGTTCTCTAGGACACCTAGGTCTCTCTCAGCAAGGCTGCTCCCCACCCAAGGAGAGCCTAGTCTGTAATTGGCTGCTTGGTTACTTTGTCTCAGAGGCAGGACTTTGCCCTTCTCTGTGTTAATCTCCACATTGTTCTTGCTGGCCCACTCTTTCAGCCTGTTCAGCCTCTTTCTAAGATGGCTCTTTTGTTGTTTCCACATCACAACCCAGTTTGATGTCATCAGCAAATATGTAATAGTGCTGTCAATTCCATTGTCCAGATCATTTATGAAGATGCTAAACAAGGATTGCCACGACTTATCAGCCACTTTCCTACCCACCTTGCAGACCATCCATTCACTCTATATCTTGCCAGTTTTTCTAGAAGTTTTTTACTTTTAGTAGGAGCATTACATTTTCATAAAACTCAGCTTTCTGGCATACTGGATATTAGGCAGTATATACTGCCAAGGCTCATGGTTGTACTCACAACTAAGGGAACTTGAAAAACTAATTTATATTTGAAGCTGTAATAGAGATTTGCCCCTACGGTTTTTAAAATGTGGTGGTGCATTTGTTTTCTTCTCCCTGGAGAATTTTTTAAATGAAGGAAAGGCACATACGTATCTTAGATTGCCATATGCTTTAATGTTCACTAAAAGGAGTTTGGAACAAAAACTGGCTGGAAAACACAATTTCTGCTGTGTCTGTAGAGTAATATCCCTACTTGTAATGAACAAAATTTAATCTTTCCAATCAGTTTACACTCTGTTGCTTGGTATGACACATATGGTAAACTGATGCAGTCTTAAATAAATACCAGTAGTGATAATGACAGGGAAAGATAGGGGAAGAAGAAGGGAACCGTTATAGCATGGTACTGCCCTACTGTTGGACATGCTCATTCACAGGATTAGACACTAGTGTAAATAAACCATGTAACCAGCCAGTCAGAGAAGGAAGAATTGGATATAATGGCAAGTGAGTATTAAAGAGATGAAGTTCAAACTATTAGTTATTAACTAATGCCTTAGAAAATGTTGTGCTTTTATATATCTCTTAGTACGTGGGTGGGTGAGACATGATCAGTTTGCAATCTTCAGTTCTTCCATACTGCACTGCAGTTTGGATAAAATAAAACACATATGATGCAGAGATAGGTGCCATTGTGTGATACCGTTAGCACAATTTGCATTCTAGTCACATAGGTGTCCTTACACAACTTGTTATTTTCTTATGCTTAGAAGTTGAATAAACTTCATGTTAGACCACTTCAGAAATAGAACATTTTATTTGATGATTCACCACTCAAAATGGAACATTTTCATATGAGAAACGAGTTTATAAAGATTATTTGGTGGCACAGCTCTGTGTCAAACATTTGGACTGTGGTTTTTGAATTTGAACTTGAGAAAAAATTTTTGAAACCTCATTTACAGGTCATTGGTAAGCTTAAAGTCTGTGTTAAAAAAGGCATGACTTAGCATGCTACCTTGGAGAGGTTTTCCTAGACAAGAACTTAGACATATTAGAAATATGGTTAATAGTGATCCAGACAAATTGGAAGTATTGCAAAGCAGTTAATTTAAACATCCATTCTCTGACAAAGTAACCATAAAAACTTTAAGAGGAAAACCATTTGGAGAAATTGCTCTGGTTTTCTGTGAGTAGTTGTATGCAGTATTGTTCATTATATTTGATTTCTAAATTACATTACTTGTCCTACATATAAAGATGTCCAATGAGATTTCTAAATGTAGGTAAAAATCACAATGATGTTCGAGTACATGGGATATTTTGGATATAGGAGGTATTCTCCAGACTTAGAGAAGATTCTTAATTGATGGCTGCAATATGCAGTTTAGCATGTTTAGTTTATTTCATGCTCAGAATAAGCAGTTCAAAAATGGAGGAAAATAGCCACAAGACACCAAACGAAAAACATATGGGAGCTGTAAGCCTGTCTAACACTTCAAAATTAAACATTTTTTTTTCCTGTTCACATAGTAATTTAAATACACAATCCCTTGGATTTATGTTAGGTTATATAACAAGAAATAATTATGTGTTGATAAGTTCTAAAGAAAACTGATACTTTTGGTTAATAAGTACATGTGGACTGCTGTTGAACTACATAACAAGTTAAAAAAAGTTCCTAATTTAAGCATGTTATTCAAATTTATTGATCTTGTTAAAAATTCTAGTGTATTCCAAAATTATGTATTGGCAAAGCATAACTGTGCATAGAAGCTGTCCTAAAGGAAACCTAGGAGTTTCATCTCCGTTAAAGAAGCTGGAAAATTTAACCATGAGAAATGGTTATGTCTCTTCCTTTTTTCTGAGCAAGCAGGGCTGTTACTTAACAAAGTTGTTCAGCAGTGAAGTACCTAGTGTAATTTCAACTATTGTTCTGTTTTTGTGGGAATATACTATTGAGTGAAAATGAAGCTATTCAAACTACTGCAGAACTACTATTTCAAGCTAACTCTAGACCTTGAAAAACAATTGTACTGAAATTTCAACTTGTCAATCAATACTAGTCATTTAAATAGGAGGAAAAGAAATTGCTTTTCTGGAGTCAATTCTAGCACAGAAAAGAAGGTGTTGGATATACTGTCAGTTGTAGGTATTTATATTTTGACTTTTGGTTAAACCTTAGACTGACACATGTCCATGTCAAGCAGTCAGTTAAGACAGTGAAGGATTTCTTTACATATAAATATGCAAAGTATTAAACAGCACTTATGACATCTAGAAAGAGTAATTTTGAAAGCTTTAATTAATAAAATTTACAGTAGTTTCCATAACCATGTCTAATTAGTATTTAATCACTGTAAAATAAGAAACTCAGAGTTCTAGAAAATTATCTAATATTCTACTTTGCAATTTTGTCACTCTTTTCATAAAAGATATGAAAGGTGTGTTCTGAAATTCTCTTCCAAATGATATAAATTGGCAATTGGTTTTCAAGTGTTCCTTACAGACAGACTGTAAAGTTCACATTGTTGTCCTTGTTATAAAGGGGAAAAGGGGAAAGCTGAAAGAGAGGGGAAAAGAGGGGAGGGGAGGGGAAGGGGAAGGGATAATTAAAAATATTGTGGGTAAGATAAGCATAATGTTACGGAGAGAAATCTTATCAGATGTTATCTTAAGCACAGAAATATAGCATCACATTTAGACATATAAAAAAATCAGATAATTTGAAAAAAATTATAATCCCTGCATGCTTCCATATATGTGATGATAGTTCAAACCATTTCTCAGTCCAACAGATGGTGTAAGTGCAGTCACCACTTATTTCACTAATATAGGTGTAAAAGGAGCTGAGACTTCACATCAGAGGTGGAGAATATTTTCTGTACACAGTTAATGGCTATCCTCCATTCAAAAGAGTTTTCCTTTTTCTATTCTGCTCTCACATCCTAGATGTTACTCAAAAAGGGTAATCAGGATTAACATATGAGTATAATAATTTTTGTCTTTGCTGCCAGAAAGCCAATTGATACTGAAAACCATGTTTGACACATCTAGGTACTTTGATCATAGAGCTGAACTGCAAAGCAGACAAAACCAGAAAAATTTGTCTAGGCACTTTTAAGTGAGAACAATTATTCCATTGCATGATTTGTCAAGTGTAAGTCATTCCTAAAAAGAAAGTGGAAGATTTTCTCTCTCCTAATTTCAGACACTTAGAATAGAATGGACCTCAATCTTAAGGAAATTTTCTTTGCCCTGAATATTGAGTAGAAAGCAACCAGCTGTGACTAGACAGGTAAATTTTAGGTGAGTTACTTCAGATGACTTAAATCCTACCTAATAAATAACTACTTCCCACGGTAACACTTCTTCCATATTAAGCATTAAATACTGTGAATAGTATCCCAAACTCATTTATGTTGTTTCCAAACTTTATGCTCAATTAAATGAATGACACTATTTATTGAAAATGAACAAGAAACCAGTGTGTTTTGCATTTGGGCACAAATTCTAAAAACCCCATAGTTCCTCTCTTTCAGCTCAGGATCCATCTGTTTCTGGCAACCAGTCTTTCTAACATTCCTAACCATTACCTGAGCTAAGGCTACCACATATCTAGGTTTTCCATGATACTTTGTCTTTTCCAGCTGGAAGTTTTACTGTTCAGGATTTTCAACCTTTCTATTATTTGTCCAGCAATTCTTGGTGTATGGCTGCTCAGTCACAGGCAACTATTTCCTTCTGAAAAATCATAGTCTAAAATATGGCAGCCCTAATAAGGGGAAAACCATCTGTCATTGCTGTAGAGCTTAGATTTGAGCATAGATAGATATATTTATCTGGACAGCTGCAACTTCGAAATTGCTGCACTAATCAATAGTTTTTGGCTGCAATTTTTGCAGCAGCAGCAGTTACATTTACATTTTCTTTTCCAACGGCAGCTGCACCAAGAGAATGAAAAGTAAAGAACAGCAAGGAAGCAGCATATCTGGAGGTGCTGATTCAGAAGTACTTTTCTTTAGGATCTCTTCACATTTTACTATGTGAGGCTCGGGGGAAAAGGACTGATCAATGGCTTCAGACTTCAAGATGACAACAACAATAGCAAACTGCACCATTGTGCAAGCCTTCTCTGACTTATGGATCCAGCTCAGTGCTGTAAGAATTCATTGTACATTCACTGGAGTGTGATCATTGCCACACCGGCACTTGCTGCCCAGTTTGACAGATGCAGATCAGCTGTTGTTACAGTGGAAATGAATAAACCTATTAAAAATGTTCTGTTGCTGCAAAGTGTAAAATTCGAAAACTCAAAAATCTAATGTTGTTTTGGCACGTGGGAATGGAGTTGTCTAATTGCATTGGCAAAACTGCAGGGACCTACATTTCTATCATTTTTCAGTGCAGGGCTTGAATTTATAACTGGAAACTCTCTTGTAGGAAGAAAATCCACCCTAATGCACACTGTGAGAGTAAATGGCAAAGTTATTCCTTTAGGAGAACTAATTTGTTTTCCTTTTTACAGAAAGACTAATTTGCCACCACAGAAAACTATGTAGATATTGATGATGAAACTTCTACTCTCATTCAGAAAAGTTTCCTAACCTGCCTTCCCTATGGTTTATGAAAGTTGATTAGTAGATTACACAATAGAACAAGTACCTAAATATTTGTAAAATTACAGTAAAATTTCCACTTCTCCTCTGATCTTTTTAGTTATATCTGCTATGTTTGAGGATTTGTCAACTCATGGGAGCTTTAACCATTTATTGGTTATCAATTGGCCATCCATTCCAACACAAATAGGGAACTGGAAGATGTGGGAGATCCTAGAGACTATAAGAATCATTTCTCTTCCTCATCTCCAAGTCTAGGTGAAACAATCCTAGAGAACAGCCTCTAATTCTCTGAGCCTTCAGGAAAGAGGGTGAGCTTTGATGGTATTCTACTTGATGTCCTTTAGTCTTTCTACTGAAGACTTCTCTCATCCTTCTCTCGCATCTCCTTCTCTTCTGGAACAGCCTCTCTCATTCCTAGAGTCTAGCTGAAATTCTCCAAATGTTTCCGACTTGCCTCTCTCTGAGAAGACCTGTGCCTATTAAGTAAGAAAATAAACAGGAAATCATTAATACTGGTGCAGTTTCTATGGAGGAAAATTATTAGAAGATTTTTGCAAGGCTGGAATGATATTTTCATGGCATCTTTCTCTTGTGGAGTGTCCCTCACATCTGCTATGTGCTCTGGGCAATGGAGAACTTCCTTAGCACGGAGAGATTATAAGAACTGGGAACATGGGTAATCACTGTAAAGGATACATTGAATTGTTGCTGTACTTTACTCCATTTAACATCCAAAACAAAGCATTAGCCTGGAAGACCTAGGGGAACATTTCTGTTAAGAGTGTCTTTACATGGTTGTGTTTGAGGTGAAATGGTAGCTGCAGGCAAAGTATTTTTACATCTATGCAAACCCCTTTGTCAGTCGTGTAAACATATGGGTCCAAAGTAATTAATAGTCTGATGATGGTAATAAATAGCTTGGGCTAGGTCCTCAGCTGCTACAAAAGCTTATGGAGCTAGTCTAATTGCACCTTTTGAGCTATATGCTTCTAAATAGTATATCTATCTATCTATCTATCTATCTATCTATCTATCTATCTATCTATCTATCTATCTATCTATCTATCCACATATGCTTCTAAATAGTAAATATATCTGTATACCTATATATATATACACACACAAATATATATACACATATATATATTTATTTTTTTTAAGTTTATAAGCCAGAATCTTGTCACTGAAGTGTTATGGAGTTGCATGAAGAGAAGAGAGAATTTAATCTTGCTTTAAATGACAGGACACAGCTCTTGAAGAAAAGTAACTCTGAAACAAACAGCAGGTTTCTTGCATAAATGTGTACACCATACTGTTTAGAGGTTCAAACACCAGGATATTCAGACATCATTTTCTTGGTCAGAATATGTCAGATCGAGTTTCCCACCATCTCCCAAAATCCAACAAAATATAAACCTGCACATCTACTTCTGTCCCTTATAACACCAAATTGAAGGTAATTTGCTTTTGGTTTTTTTCATCTTTACATATCAAAATAATCAATCTTTCTGGAGGTTATAGATCATATAATATATTTCAAAGTCTGTACAATGTGTTTTGTAGATAATCAATAAAGATACCAGACAATTGCAAGTCACTAGTTTCTCACAGATTACTTTACCTTTAAATCACTGTAATGATGCTCTCATAAAATATTGCTTCATGTGTGCTGTAGCTTGCACACCATTACAATTACTTCCTATTTTTCCATCTGGAAACAGGGAGAAGAACTTATCTTCTTTGTACTGTATAAAATGTAATTGCCAGCGACACTCTGTATCATAATTGAAGAAGAATTTTTACATCATAACTTGATTGCTAATTTCATAACACAAATCTGTTTGACAACATATATATGCTACTATTATGACATTGCTTTAAATTTCAGGATTCAGTTCTGTGGGGTGATGAGCTGATAAGGCCTGATGGGTTGAGGGAGATGCCTCAGCCCCCTGGAGAGATGCTCCAAGCAGAAGACAAAGGCTTTCAAACTGGTAAGATTAACAAAGGATGGAGTGTTAAGACATAGCACTGCCTTCTTTTGCGATATCTTCAAGGGCCCACCTCACCTCAGGGCATCTGCATTACCCACCCAATAGATGGACTATTGGTCACACAAACACCTGGAGAAGAAAAAAAGATGTAAAAGAAGTGCAGTTTAACTGCAACTTGGGGAGAAAAACTTTCCACCTTTGGGAGGGCAACCTGAGAGCTACCCTGTCTCCCCCATTCCATCAATACTGCAGGGGTAAGCAACGGAATCCTTCCTTCATTTTTCTTATACCTTATTAGTTGTAATTTGCTATAGCTCACTGGGTGGATGCATGTTAAGGGGAAGTGGCTATATTTTTTTCCTGTTCCTTTTCTTTTGGGTTATTGAGTGTGTTTACTGGTGGTGTTGAACTGTTGTGTTTCTGTTTAGTAATCTTCTGTTAGTTAAGTTTACTATGGGAGTGATATACTGCTGGGGTGGCCCTTGAAATGTGTGTTGTGCTGATGTCTTTGGGGGGGTACAATCCTGCAGCTAAATGTTATCACCGACTAAGTAACCCATATTAGTTATTGTCACATATTTGTATTCATAAACGTTATTTCAGGAGCTATCATGAGAAAGGTTCTTTTCTCTTGTTGCTATAAAGTGTGGTCCTCATAGGGGAGTCAATTACTCCGAGGATGCTTATTGCTAATAATTTCTCCCTGGCTGAAGTGTGGCTTCATATCAGAGGTCAGAACCCCTTCCAGCCTGTGTGCTGTCAGTTAAAAGACAGACAGTGTCGGGGTACACAAGGATTTGATTGTCTGGAAGCGCTTACAGCTAATAACTTTTAATTAATACAGTTAAGACTAGAAACCTTTGCATTTCTGTCTCCCTCCTCCCTTTCACATGACAAGTTCTTCCATCTGGATGATGCCATGATGCTTCAAAAACCTTAAAAAAAGATCTTCCAACGTAAATATTTTTATCACCCAGATAGGATGCACGGGATCATAGCAACCTGAGGAAACAAAAAGGTGTTTTTCAAGAAGTTCCATTGTGTATTTTTAATGTGACAATAAAAAAAGCCTTATAAGCAATAATAGTCAAATCCCACTATACTTGAAACCTTATTTAGCTCAAATTAGCAGGTGAACTTTCAGATATCTATCTGAATTTAGTCAATCTATTAAAATGTAGTGAGTAATGATAATAAACCCTTCCTGTCTACAGTTCAGCACTTTGGGCAGGCTTAAATACACACAGAATCTCCCTGAAAACAGTGGTGGTCCTCTGAAGTTCAAAGGTCTGAGCTTATGCATTTTATTGCAGGAAGTGTTTCCTTAATAATTTTGCAGGTATCACTCTTAAACAGGAAACAAGTTTTTGCAGCATTTTGCTCTTTATCCTAATCTCAGAACTGAATGAGAAGCAAAAAGCAGACATAAGATGAATAATGGGAGGCAGCAGACATAGCTAAACCTTGCATACACCCAAGAAGAACCAAGATGTTTCAACTTAAATTGGAAGTGTGAAGAATTCCTTGACTCATGATCAGAAAAAAAAATGGATTTCAAAAGCCTATGTCACTGAAAGGGTATTTCATATTCACCACTACAACATAAGGGGAGGGAAATCTACATACAAAGGCAAAACAAACTGCTGGCTATAAAATTGCAAAAATATCTTTGCCAACCCTCAATCATAATTTATTATCATAAAAGGAAAAAAAGTTCCATATTTCTGCCTTATAAGGACAGTGACAAATATAAATACCTATGTTTGCTCAGAAATTCAAAATTAATCAAATTTTGATGCCTACAGGGATAAAGAGAATCTATAATGCAGGACAAGCAATGACAAAGAAATAGGAACAGTCATGGATGAAATTTCTGATTTAAAAAAATGATCCCTGGGAAATTCAAATCTTTTTCATGAAGGTTTTACATCTTTGTGCAATGTAAAGATAGACTCTTCATTGGTTGATCTGTGGCAGCAAAATAAATATCTTCCCATCATCGGTCTATATCTGTTTTAAAGATTAAAAAAGAATGTCAAAACAAGCATTTGCCAGATTCTCTCATTTTAAAGATTAAGTCTAATATAAAATTGCTCTATCTTGCCTTGCAACTATTTGGAAACTCATTAAATTTACAACAGTCATTTCATATGGAAATGACTTCTCTGCCCTGAAGAGACTGTTAACTGTAGTCACGTATTTCATGGTCCATGACTGTATGAACTTGCCCTATTTCAGCAAAGAGCTCAAAATCTGTACAACACTAATTCAATAACAAGGCCGAAGTACAGAGTTCAGAATGTCCTTCTTGCCTTTTCTTCACATCTGCCTGCAGAAAGGCTGGCAATGCATGTATTGTTTTGCTAATTGAGCATTAGATTAAGTGGACTGGTGTATTTGTTGACTGGATTTTAGCAAATAAGCGGAAGAAATAATTGCCATCATAAGTACAGCCACAAATCCGCTTTACATTTTAATTTAGTGTGTTTGTATAGGATCTTAATCTTTAAAACAGTTACACCCTACTGTAGCTAGCTATAAATGTGAGGCATAAAATTTTTTCTTTTAGTGTGTCATCAACTTTTGCATTTTCAGCCTGGAAAAAATAACTTCTGAAAGGTTGATGCATTTCAAAATATTACAGTCAATATTTTGCAAGCTGAAAAAATAATGTATTGTCCAAGAGTAAAACTGCGATGCCATTGCTCTTCATAAAAGTTGTTAGGCCAGAAGGCCAGAGAAATTTTAAATAATTGTTGCAATAGAAGGTAGTCATATACTTAGTACATAAAACTATCCACTTGTAAGCCGTTCTAGGAACCAATATAATCTAATGTTTCTGTTTAGTTTTTGCTTATTGAACCCATTAGAATAAACACAAACATATACTTGAACATGTTTATTTAGATTATTATTGCTTTATATCATATAATGCTTGCATTAGTCGAATGAGACAGTGGTTAAATCTAGTGGTTTAAAAGTGTACTTGTTTCTTTGAGAAATTTAGGTGTTTTGGAAACAATCTATTGGTTCTTGTGTAAGGACCTGGAGGGCACTGACAGGGCTTCATATCTCCGAGGAATCTGTCAGGGCTGCCCCATCTGCAGGCCAAGGAGTCCAGGGCAGGCTTAACCTGGGACCCCAGTCCTGTGCCTGACCCAGACCCTGTTGAGCCCAGTGGGGCTCCCTGGAGGGAATCCAGCCACTCTCCATAGAATCATAGAATCAATTGGGTTGGAAAAGACCTCAGAGATCATCAAGTCCAACCCTTGGTCCAACTCCAGTCTGTTTACTAGATCATGGCACTCAGCGCCACATCCAATCTCAGTTGAAAAACCTCCAGGGATGGGGAATCCACCACCTCTCTGGCCAGCCCCATTCCAATGCCTGATTACTCTCTCTGGAAAGAAGTTTTTTCTGATCTCCAACTTAAATTTCCCCTGGCAGAGCTTAAGCCCGTGCCCCCTTGTCCTATTGCTGAGTGCCTGGGAGAAGAGACCAACCCCCACCTGGCTAGAACTTCCCTTCAGAAAGTTATAGACAGTGATGAGGTCACCTCTAAACCTCCTCTTCTCCAGGCTAAACAACCCCAGCTCCCTCAGCCTGTCCCCATAGGACTTGTGCTCCAGTCCCTTCACCAGCCTTGTTGCTCTTCTCTGGGCCCACTCCAGCACCTCAATATCTTTCCTGAACTGAGGGGCCCAGAACTGAACACAACACTCAAGGTGAGGCTTCACCAACGCAGAGTACAGGGGAAGGATCACTTCCCTGGTCCTGCTGGCCACGCTATTTTTGATACAGAACAGGATCCCATCAGCCATGGTGCAGTACGTTCTTCCATTAGGTAAAACTCATCTTTAAACACTAAGCTACTATACTTATTTCTATGGAATTTAATTCATCATACAATGGACCCCAGCTGCTCTGGCAAGTGCTCTAAAAAGCACAGATGAAATTGTGAATAATACTGGTTTGCAATATAGAATTTGTAGATATAGAACTAGGAAAAAAATGAGCAGTGCAAACTCACTTTGCATAATAAATGAAAGGCATAACAGCAGAGTGTAAGAACTGTTCATAGAGTAGATATATGAATTGCTGCCAAGCAAACACAAGTTGCTAAATACAAGTAGACAAAGCTTCAGAATCCACTGGCTTCCGACGCACCTTCACAATTCAAATTTACCCCTTTATGACTGGACAATCCAGTGTTTGGAAAGTCTTATGGTAACCAGAGTTCTGTCTCTTGAGGAACTCTCACATCTTCTGATAGTATGGAACTATGAAATATGAATATAAGAGTCCTAAAGAAAAATGCCAATCTTGACTCCAATAAATCAAATATTACACAATTTCCTTGTATCGGATAGAAATGCCACTGCAAAACTGCAAATGATGACCCACAAGTATAATACTTGACCATCATGGAAATCCTGGTCAAGTTGTCCTGGTCCGGGTCAGTCCAGCGTTATTTTTTGCAGTAGCCAGGCGGTTGAAGGGCTAGGACGTAAAAGCTATGCTGTACAACCTCACATCATCTCCAGAGGAAAAGGGGTTCATTCCAGTTGAGCAAGCACAGCGGATGGAGTGTTTGGGGTAACGTTGGTCCTCAACTGGAGGGAGTGGCTGCAGTCAGGTCGAGTTCTGCAGTAAGCATTTTTGCATGTGAATCACTCTCTCTTTTGTACATTTTTGTTAATAATATTGTTGCTGTTACTGTTAATTTTCTTATCTTTTTGTTTCCAGTAAACTTTTATTATCTCAACCCATGTTCTTTACCTTTTGGGCCTCTAATATTCCTCTCCAGCCACCTGCAGAGCTGGGAGTGGGAGGGTAAGGGGCAGCAAGAGTCTGACAGTGTGGTTTGGAGAGTCTCAGTGGAACCACCTCTTTCATGAATGCTGTCTGTAGGGAGATGCTAACATTATTTTGCGTTTTTCTTTGCAAGTGACTGTCCTTCCTTGACATAAAGTTGCAGTTACCATATTGGTACTGCACTAATATTCTAGTTCTAGTTCGTGCAATACTGTATTGAAATTGCACTCAAAAATGTGACCTTAACTGTCCTAGATAGCTGTAAGCCACTGAGGGGGCAGGTGTTTTGTTGTTGCTGCTGCTTTTAAGATCTATTAAATACAACAATTAGAGTGGCAGAATTTGCACACTTCATGCAAGACACCCCATGCTTCATGCAAGAACAACAATTTAGATCCAAATACAAACAGGAACATAAGAGAAAGAAATGGTTAGGGAAAATACATGTTTGTATAGACAGATTAATTTGTGTGTGCATGAACATGCTTTCATACATATACAGAAATATTGTTCAGATGGGAAAATTCAGAATACACTAGAAGCCTACTAGTTTATGTATGCTGTAACTTTATACCTATGTAAACTGTCTATAAACATTTATATATAGTGAAATCAGTGGTCAGAAAAAATATTAAAGATAAAAGCTTCACTTGCACAGAGAATTCTCTTTTGTTGGATGAATACTTAAAGCGGACTGAACCATTGTTCCACATGCAACCAACCCAGGCACTTGTAGACTTAATTATGAGTGACAACCTAAGGCAGAACTTCAGTGCTGGCTCACTTCACTCCTTCATCTGTGTACCCTCAGGGATTACAATTCCAATGCCTCTGTTGCTAAGGAAATTACACGATTAAAGTAGCTTTCATAGGAAAATCAATTACTCCTCAAATTTTTAAGTTTATTTTTACATCTCAGAGCCATCTTCAGGACTTCATGTTGAAATGACACAACTGCAACATTATTTAATATAATTTAATTTTTTATTTTCTTACAAAATCTGTTTCTACTTTTCTATTCTCTCTACTCCAAAACGTCCCCAAGATGTCTTTTAGACAAAGAAAAGTGGCATTGAGTGGATATATCATATCCGTTATCACCTACAAGCCTCTGTAAAGGCTGAGAGATATATAATATTGGACTGCTAGAGACTATGTTAGGGGAATTAGGCAATGGGGCATGGAAGCGTTGGGATGTAAATTCAGGGGAAGCTACTTGGCTGGTTAGCACTGGAGGAGCTGCCAACCTTCCTGGTTCTGCCCAAACAAACCCCATATGTACTGTGGGAGAAGATAAGGTACCCGTACTACACATAGGGAAGTGTCTGGGGAAGGCAGTGTAGATTTCTCATTCCATGGGAGAAGGCAAACCCATTTGTGGGATTGTCTTTGCTCAAAGACCTGGATGTACCGGATGGGTAATGCAGAAGGATGTGGAGACCTGATGTGCAACTCAAGGTTATTTCACTTTGGGGAAAAAAATAATCTGTTGCATGTTTCAGGAAGTAAAGTAGCAGGAATGACATGAACCAACAAAAAGTGCACTTTGTGAGGAGCAAGGACAGTACAACAATGACACGAGCCAGGTTGGTGTTGGTGCCCAATGACTGAGTGTGCTGCTTTTCCTGTAATGAGCACTCATCTTGATGGAGTGGAGCCCAATTCAATGGCCTGGTTTTGACCATCTGGAGTGGGCAAGGAAGTCCATGGAATGCGAAAATAATATCTATCTGTGAAAGGACAGGGAATACTAGTTAATGAAAATGTATACATATGTGTGTTGGGTATAAACCTGGTTTAAGTATGTACTTAAACTTACTTTAAGTTGTGTTTGTAAGGAGTATTGAGAAATAAATACAACGGAATAGTTGGAAGATATATATACATAAAATATACAAAATTATATAGGATCTGAGCATGACATATATGGTATGGAATAAGGAGTGGAGACTGTATTGGTTCTGGCTGAGATGGAGTTCATTTTCCCCGTAGCAGCCCTCATAGTGCTGTGCTTTGCATTGGTAGCTAGAAAGGTGTTGATAACACACCAGTGTTTTAGCTATTGCTGAGCAGAGCTGGCACAGCATCACTTCTGTCTCTCCAACATTCCATCCCCATCTCCACCACAGTAGGCAGGGGCTAAAATCTAGGAAGGGGACATAACTAGCTGACCCAAACTGACTAAAAGGATATTCCATACCATATGACACCAGCTAAGAAAAGGAGGTGGAAGGGGAGAGATTCATTATTTACAACACTTGCCTTCTCAATTGTTTTTTTCTTTCCTAGTGCACATGAAACCTTTTGCTTTTGCTTTAGTAAACTGCCCTATGTTGAACGTACAAGTTGTTTCCCATCTAATTTTCTTTCTGCTGTCCATCTGGGAAATGCAAATGACAAAACAGCTTGGTGGGCATCTGATGCCCAGCCAAGGTCAATGCACCATAGTCCAGGACATTTTTGCCTCATAGTTTACTTAAATGTCTCTGATAGGGGTGACATTATATTTACATTATCAATCTGTCTGTATTCAGATAACAATTATTTTTGTTTCACAGGTAACATATCCGCTTTTGCACTATACCACTCACATTATGATTATTCTTTCAGTCATACTATCTTGCACGTGTGTGCACACATGTATATCTCTCTGTGTTTAGGTATATAAAGGTATATAATAAAACTTCATTTCTTGCCTAGTCAAATTTTCTTATGCAGTTCCAATTTATCGTGTCTAATGAGACAACTTCTAGAAGCAGACACGTTGACAGTAAAAAAAATAGCTTTACAAAAGCAGTAACCTGTTGCTGTACATTGCTATATTGAAAAATGGATGCTATGGTTTGGAGCACATCTTTTTATTAAGCAACTACACTACATGATGAAAGATACATGTGAGAGAAGAACATTCCTAATTGTCGAATGTTCTGATAAAGAAGACCAATTAATCTTTGTCTACTAGAAATTACGATAGGGATTAACTCCAGTAAACTACTGGGAAGATAAAGTTAAAATAAAACTTAACAATATTGAAGTTCTTTGCAATCCTCCTTTCACGCTCAGTCCAAATTTGCACTCATACCAGCCTATGGCTTAATACAATTTCTGGGGTCTGGTATGTCAGTAATTGTGAGAAAAGCTGAAAACTATAAATTATCCTGGCAATGGCTCTTACCTAAACCTGACTGCCTAGCTGCATTTAGATTAGCTCATCTTTCCTTGCTATCTTTAGGGAGTTTGCCTTAACACAGCCAGCTCTGTGAGAAAACCAGCTCTCAGACAGGAAGCTCCCCTGATTTCTCTGGCCACTGGTGCACAAAGGACTTGGCATCACCGAGAGCTAGTGGCCTGATCTGTAGCAGGTTCTAAGGGCAGCCCTTTGGCTACCATGCAGGTTGCTAGGAAGTTTTTGATTCATTAACATTACAGTCTTAGTCTTTAAGTATCAAGCTTATGCGAAGTGCTTTTCTATGGCATCAATACCATAAACAAAACTCTTTCACTCACTTGTGAGCATACTCACAATGTCTCAAAATTCATGGATGGAGATTAAATGTTGTGTGTTTCTGAGGCCCAAGGGAATTCAGTTCATGAGAAATTTAATTTTTTTTTGCAATGCTGAGCTTATTGTCATTTGCTTTTACCACTATCTTCAAAGAGGAGTCAAAAACCGAAACTATTCACTATTTTACAGTATGTAAGACAGGCTTTTGAAGGATTCTGTAGGTAAAAATATTACTGAAGAATTACAAAGATAGGCCATCAGTCTAAAACATTCCTTAAGATTACATTCAGTGCAATCCACAGGTGAAATTCAATTCACTGGCATGAAGTCAGTAATCAAGCTGACTGAAAAAGAAACCTGGAGGCCTCCAGGTGCTTCATTTGATCCTTCCAACCCACTGCTCAAACTGCACTTTACAGAGCTCCCCCAGAGCCACAATCTCTTACCTGCAGACTAGATAGACCAACAGTGCATTACTTAGAGCTCTGGGACAAATGCACTTGCATGAACCTGCCTCTGTCAGGATCCCTTGTGCATCCTTCTACTTGTGACTCTCCTGAGGATACACAGACACCTTCATACAGAAACATAATGTGACTCTAGAGGGTTTATCATTCCCCTTCCTGCCAGCCACCATTTTCAGCTATGAGAATTATTCCCAGTTTGGGGGTTATTTAGGCCTTTTTTATAAGGTAACGAGTTTTTTGGGGGGGGGAATTAGTAATCCAGAAATGATGACAAGGTGGAAATTTTACATTTTCAGAAAAAAATATTATTACTGTAGATTTACAAACAAAACCAAGGACTTTTTTTAAGACCTAGTACCAGGAACAGGGACATTAGCATGGGCCAATGCCCACCAACCTTTTATTTATGATTTTTTTTCTCCAATATTTAGTTGGATATATTTAAATCATATTTTTTAAAGCATCACCAGTCCTCAAAAAAAAAAAAACCTGAGAAAATAATTCCTTTCACTGACATTAGAGAGTATCTTTTGTAGTGGGTCTAGTTGAGCAGGAATTTATTTTCCCGTAGTAGCCCTTGCAGTGCTGTGTTCTGCATTGGTAGCTAGAGAAGTGTTGATAACAAGCCTATGTTTTGTCTACTGCTGAGCACAGCTCTGTAACCTTTCTTCTTCAGTCAGGGGAGAGATTCTGGGAGAGGACATAGGTAGGCCAGCTGACCCACACTGACCAAGGGGATATTCCATACCATATGACATCAAACCAAATATAAAACTGAGGCAAAGAGCCAGAAGGGAAGCATCCATTGCCTCTGATGGCTGCCTGCTGACACCCTTTATGAGTGCCAGAGCTCTGATTTTCAGAGAAGTCGACCATCACTGCTTATGGGAAGTAGAAATTCATTGCTAGCTTCTGCTTTGTGTGTGTGCATGTTCTTTTCATTTTATTTTTCCTTTTTGCATAAATATAAACTGCCTTATCACAACCCACAGTTTGTGTTCTTTCCTTTTTCCTCCCATCGTGCTCTCTCCCCTGTCTGGCTGGGAAGGAGAGTGATAGAGCAGTTGAGTGGGCACCTGGCATTCAGACAAGGTGAACTCACCAGAATTTTTTGATGCAATACTGCAGCTTCATTTAAGTTTTGCTTACAAATCACAGCAAAATTCACAGGAGCCGAAAAAGAAAATCCCTGTCATGTGGTAACCCCTGGTCAATAGTTTGTCATCCACTCTATGTCTCAATTTAGTTTAAAAAGGCTTAACAACTGTCAATTTAAAGAAACAAGTTTGGAATAACAATGACCATCTCATTCTCTTTATTGATTTTAGCCATTTTATTTTGTTTTATGCAGTGTGCTAAAATTCCAAGACTCCCTAGTATCTTCCAGATATACTTCCATGAAAACTTTAAAACAGGGGGATGGATTTGAAATAGATTTTCCCTGGCTAAATAATAAAAAAACAAAAAAAAATCTCAAAAGCAGTTTGTTTCCTTAATAATAGTATGGCAACCTGAAGCTATAAAACAAATGTTACAAATACCTGGTGTTGGCTTTAGAACGAAGGTTTCCCTTCAGCACAAAACTGAAGGAGGGAGCCAGTAGGGTTGTTGACTTGATTTTCTGATTTGTTTCTCAGTACCTTTGAACTTTCAATATAGAAAAAATCATTACTTTCACTTAAATATCATGAGGAATTAGTTTCTCATTTTTCTGTTGACTGTGTGTTCGCATTGCTTGTTTTATTCAATTTTTCTTTTTGTTATCAGAGATCTCTATTTTTTTCCCAAGTTCAAAGTACATGTTTATCCATCCATTGATGTCTTGTCATTTCCTGAATAGCTTCTACAATGGAAATTTCATTCTTGCTTTATCACAATGATTGAACTGTTCTGGTCCATTTGATTTAACATCAGAGGACATGATGTGAAGGGATGTCTGTTGGACTGTCAGTTTTGAGAACAAACTGACAAAGTTATAGTGACAGAAAGAAAAGTCCATGGGAATGAGGAACCAAAGAACAGGAACAATATTAAATATTTCAATGTATTCCGAAGTCAGGACTGAAGGTGGAAAAAAATAAAAAAAAGGAGGGATAATATAAAAATTCACATCTGCCATAAGGGGTTATCCTTCTTTTATAGCACCCATGTGAAATTAACAGTACAATATCAACTGAATGCAGCAGTTACATGTTTGCCGTTTAAGATTTATGTCATATTGTGTCCTACCTGTCAGCTTGTGCTTGAGAGCAGCTGCTATGACATAAATCACCCCCAAATGTTTGCATTAAAAGTAGGAGGCATCTTTCCTTTTTTTTTATTATTTTTTGTCCTTTTTAGTTTTTTTTCTGTGGGGAGGTGAAGGGGGGGTTGGCAGGGAGAAGGTGTGAGGAAGAGAAAGAGGACGGAATCTTTAAAAAAAGAAAATAAGAAAAAAACCACAGTTTTTAACATTTTATGTAATTCTCAACCTTTAGAAGAGAAGTGTGTACAAGGTTTATGTTCCAAATAGAATTTTTGAAACCAGAAAACAGCAACCATGAAATCTCTGTTCTGAAAGTGCAAAGAGTTGGGGAAGAGCATATGCAATTGTTAATGGATCATTCTTTTTTGTAGATAGAGTCTATGACATGAGAGGATAATATTTGCTAAATAGTCCAGAATAGTATCAGGAAAGATTTTGTTCCAGCTGTTACTGTTAAGATTGCTACCTTAATGTGTGACCATGTAACAGTTTTTGTACGTTCACTCAGGCTATGACTCTTTCCTTTTGTTGCTGAATTTGTTGTTCTTTATTCTGATTTTGTTTCTGTTGATTTGTTGGTGCTGTTGATTACAAAGGAATTAGGAGCTCATAAATTCTTCTGCTGTGTATGTCTGTCCTGCATAGCCCACAAACATCTTACCTGACATAAACTTAATAAAATTGCTGGCCCTTAGTTTACTGTTAGCATTTGTCTCTGTGCTGATTTAGAAGTACTTTGACAAAACATATGGTCTCAAAATCGGTAGAAGCTGATCAGAATTTCCATTTGTATTTAACATGCTTCAGGTTTATTTTCCCCAGTGCTGCCTTAAAGTCAGACAATGCGAGCCAGTCACTGGTCACTGTCTTTTTCCATTGACTCTAGCAGAGAATTTAATTTTTAGATGGTTAAGCTACATGAGAAGAAATTCATGCTTTGTAGGTCCATTCATGAAGACCACTGTTTAGACAACTGCCTCTACAAGGTACTGAAAGAACCTGTAAATAGGCATGGACAAAATATACCAATAATGAAAGCTTCTTTCTCTTGCTCTGTACCTAAACTGTTGGTATATAACTTGTATTCTTGCTTGTGTTTATTGACAAAATAAAACTTTGATTTTAAATGTTCAGGAAGAAGTGACGCGTCAGCATGAAATGATAAAACTGTTAAAGCACAGGTTTACAGATTGCACTGTTTAATGTGTTCTCCGTAAACCCCCATATTTGTTTGTATTTATTTTGTTCTAACAATAAATATCAAAACAAAACTATAAATACACCTTCACACAATTTGCAATGTAGCTGTAGCNATATATATTTGAAAGGGCTTAAGAGGGGTTTGACTAATATATTCTAGTACTACAATACATTTATTTACATTTAGAGAATACAGTTGTTTTCTTGAAAGTACAATACCCCATTCTGGCATCTCATGATAACTTTTCCCCCATGTGTGCATTTTCCTTTTCCCTCTTTTCTGTAATCCTAAAGGTCATATTTTCTTCTTTAAGTATGGATATGATTTTAGCATCAAAATATTTGAAAAGTTGATCAGAGATAAAGGAATTACAACAAAAACACTGTTGCAATTTACTTCTCTCGTCTCATTCAGTCCTTTTGCTGTTAGAGGGAAGCTGTGACAATGAATAGTGCTCAGACTGCTGAGTGCTTTCCTATGCATGGTCAAACAAACTCACGATTTGAGATCTCAGTTTTTTCCTATGGTCTGAATGTGAATGGCCCTTCAAACTAGAACCCCTCTGAAAGTAGGACTTTCATTTAGTTACTGGCAGATGTTCAGCAGTTCAACCCCTTTATGTAGCTATTACTTAATGTCTTCTCCTAAACTGAGTTGTAATGCTTCTCTTCTTGAAGGATGGTATAATAAACAAGTAAATTACAATGAATGCTCACAAAAATAAGTGGTTCTTCTGGGCAGCAATGGCAGGGGGCAGAAGAATTCCTTATGTCAAGTAGTGCTAAGATTGCATTCAACAGCTGGCTTCATAAAGTAAGGATAAAATAAGTGGTGAAAACACAAGGAAGGCTCACAGGATTCTGCAAGTTCCACCACAGGAGTCCAGCATTGTTTAGCAGAAACATGTTATTTGGACTTTGTTTCTACTGCAGGGAAGAAAAACAAAGAAAAAGTCAGACATAATCTTTTTTTCCTGCATTAGGTCTCTTAAACGTTAAGGGTTTACTTTTCAGATGCAAGAGTAGTGGCAGATAGCAAGAATTCTGTTTAGGTCTGATTTTCACCCAGTTAAATGTTAGGGTTTTCTCAAGAATTCTGTGATATAATATTCCATATTTTCTTTTTGATTAAAAGAATAAATTAAAGGCCATTTGAGAGCAAGTATTAATCTTTCTTATTACTTTTTTTTCTACAGGAAAAATAAAATAAAATAGTTAGGGATATTTTCATCAATACAAATGACCATTTTTGAGAATTTTATGTCACAGATAAACTGTGAAATTAGCCATTTTTTACCTTGTTCATTCCTCCAGTTTTCCAACAGTGATTAATATAGCACCCTAATTATCCATGTTCCAGTAGTTTCATATCAGTCACAGAAGATCCATAGCTTAAAGCAAAAATCTAATGATGAAATAGTCATAATTCAGCTTTGTTAATAGAAAGTGAGAGGGGTTTTTTTGACATGTACAAGGGGAGGAAGAGAAAGAGTGTTATCTGGATCTGAAATCTAGAAGAACGCATTCTAAAACATGAAGGAACAACCAATTTAGGGGTCCATGTTTTCAAATCTGTAGTTTTCTTTTTCAGGTACGCTTTTCTCTCTCACCAAGGGCATGTAGCTGAAAATCAAGGCAGACAAGTAATAAACAAAAAATGTCAAAAAGGATATTTATATGAAATTTAAGAGTCTAATGCCAAGAAAAATGACCTGCACTGTTTCAACTCTGTAAAACATGCTAAAGCACCTTGTCTACAGGTGTTTTACTGATGTCCATGACCATCTGAATCCCTTCTTTTGCTAAGGCAAATACCTCAGTTTTCATCTGGGTCTATCTGAAAAGCTTTAGGGTATCTGACATTCATCCAGGGATGACAGGTATAATACAGAATTTATGTACACCATTTTGGAGCAGCACATGAAAGCAAGGCTAGAGCATTCCATAGTGCTTGATCTCCCATCTGCTGCAGAGAAGCAATACCAAAATTAATTTGCAGAATACTGCTACCATAATCATGTAGTAAGACCACTTCTTTCATAGAAGGAGTGGTGGACTTCAGTTGTCTTCATGTACAGGGAATTTGAATCTATAGCTTCAAATGCCCTGAAAGATGCCTATCAATCCAATTACAGGACAGAAAAAATGGAATTATGTGTCATATGTCCTATTGATGTTTGGCTGCAAATAAATGAGGAGCATGAAAATCATGGATTTAGAAGGATGACTGCTGAGAAAACATCACACTCTATTTTACTGAGTCACAAACTTGCTTGGTAAGAAGTAAACTGATTTATAAATTATTATTTATTTCAGGTGAAGTAATCATGAGATGATTAAAATCAAATCAAGAATAATCATCACCACATGACTTTTGTTTAAGTATTAAACTAAAAGGGCAGAAGCTGTTTAAAATTTTGAATACTAGCTTCAAATGGGTAAGTTGGTAAAAGAAAAAGCTAATAAAAATTACACTATTGTTATGTCTTTGAAAGACAATCCTTGTGTCTATAGATGAGTTAAGATGTTATTAGAATTAAAATGTACAAGTATCACAAAAAAGTGACTTTCTGGAGGTAAGGTGGGACAACATATTTACTGGCGGAAGTTACTGTGCTTTATCTGACTATGAAAATCTATTTTTATTTGTCCCTGTCTGGGAATGAGTGAAGCAGAGTAGAAGCTGAGGCAGGGCAGGGAAAGGGACAGGGTGTGGAGAATTTAAAGAACATTAGATTCTAAATGGATGGAAATGCAATAACTTCCATATATACAGAGGTATTACTATAAGATAGAACTGTCTTTTACATAACCATGTTTGCCATAGGAAAAAAACAAATATGCAAGTAGAAATTTAGAGCTCTTAAGGATATCAGATGTTGAACTGCGTGGAGTCGGAATCCAGAACTTTAGGAAACTACTGCTGTTTCATGTGGCTAAACCATTGGAGGACACGCAAGTTACAATACTTGGCTGATCTCCCAGGGGTCAGATGTGTGTACATTTGTGTACCAGAGAAAGACAGAGACAGCATTCTGAAGAGGTTACAGGCTAGTTGATATGTGCATATGATATGCAGGAAAAAGCCATTGTGCAAAAAAAGTAAATTTTTCCCAGAACCATTTCCGATGCAGTAGAACCACTGTTAGCAACTGTGAGGAGGTGCTCTAAAGGAGTCTACTCAGATGTATATTTTGTTTGGGAGACTTTGACAGGTGGTACTGCTTTTGGAAGAGGAACTCTAAGTCCATAGTCATTGTGTAGAAAGAATCCCGGCTGAGTTACACACACACACACACACACATACACACACACAGACACGTCCACACACACACACACACACACACACACACGTCCAATTACTGTGTTTTCTATTTTATCAGGACCTCAGTATATGATGATCTTCATCTCAACCCCTAGTCCAATAATCAGGCCTAGCCATGAGAACAAATGTGCTGAATTCCTTTACAGTTGGTGTACCCTTGACATGACTGAAGAATTCAGACAATTGGATCAGTTGGTGACAGACTCTTGTCACTAAAATTTATTTTCATATTCTCTATTATTATCTGAAATGAGAATTGCACTCACAGATGCAAGTGCATTTTCATTGCACTATAGCTTTATTTCTGACCACTAATGAGAGAAACTAGGAGAAATATAAGTAGTTTATGTCTATCTTGAAGCTGTTATTTGTAGTATCCCAATGAAGCATTTGATTTCAGTATAATGAACTGAAAGGACTCATCTTGGTGCATGGACTAACAGTATGACCTGCCTGTGAACTCAGTGCATTGAAATATGCATACAAAATTATTTCTAAAGACCAGTTTTTCAGATAAAGAAAAATGGGTCTGGGTAAAGAACCCTACTGAAATAATGCTGAATACTTTTAAGACCACCAACATTTTCACTGAAATCAGAAGACATAATACAGAAGAAGGGACAGATATGAAGAACCTACTACTTGGAACTTGCTTGTTATAGCTCCACTAGAAATTTCAAACTTTGTAAAGAAGCAGAATGGCTATGCAATAGTGAGTTTAATGCCAAGGGTAGAAGGAGTTAAATGGGACAGATTTCAGCAAGCCCATGGGGAGTTATTTGAAAAGAGAGCACTAATGGAATACACCCTCCCGCAGTTTTCCAGCCATTGTGTCAGTAAGGCATTAAATTTCAATAGCTCATGTTATACATTGCTCATAGAATGAAACATGAATGTTTTCTCTCTTTTTGATCAAATTCTTTTGGACTTCCTATTTAATTTCTCCCCCTACTGCTTTAAAAATGTAACATGAAATATACAGAAGTTTTCTGCGCAACACTATTTATAATTTTAATAATTTTCAAAGGCAACATCAAGATTTGTTTAAAAATGGGCTCTTGTGAATTTATAAAGCTCACTAATATAGTAAGTATGGAAATTTTGAGCTGTCTTTTTGAACTGTCTGCTTGAAAACCAGATTTCAAAACCTCCAGTGACTCAAACCACTTCTTTGTATCAGGTGACTTCATTATGTTGAAAATACTTTTTTCCAGAAGAGAGATTTTAGCATTTCAGAATCATCTAAAAACTGTAGCAAGTTTTCATTAATGGGAAAATGTTAAACTTTTACATATCTAAACCTATTTAGTAGACCATGAATCAGATTCTTAAATCTTTTCTACATGATAGGTATATAATTGTTCTCCACAGTTAACAAAACTAAAATCAGTAAAAATATTGATTCTTTTAAACACTTTTTGACCTATTCCTCTTATTTCTGAATATTATTAAATTCCATATGCAATTTTTACTGATAGCAGCTTTGGCACAGTAATTATTGTATATGTCTTTCACAGGAACTTGCTAGTTTATATTTTCTCCAGAGAGGTATTTCACATATCTCTGTACTGGATTTCTATAAATGTATTAACTATGGACTAGTGACTAAAAGGATGCTGCCTTAAGAAATGAACCTTAGGAGGAAATTGAATAACAATTTTCTTGATATTTCTTCTATGAACTCCAACAAGGTATCAAAATATTTTAGTGTAGCCAGCATTTATCCTTCTTGCTCTCCTTTGGGAAGGGAGTAAGTATAAATATCCTATATGCAGGACCTGTCTCTGTCTTCAAAACACTTTGTCCAAAACATTTTTAGGTTCAGAGCCTTTATAGAGGATTCCTAACTTCCATATTCTTCATAATCTTCAGATTTCTAGAAAGTCTCCAGAGGTAAATATGTTTACCTACATTTACATCTGCATGATATATACTCATTCCTCTTGACAATCAAAAAATATTCTTTTATTATGAATGACCTAAGAGACCCCTAAAATTTTGCTATAAATTGTGTGCTTAAATTCAGTACAAAGGATTTAACCCACTTACTTCTATGAGTTTATATTTATTAAAAGAATAAGTGGTTGGTTACTCAGTTATTAAAATGCTAATTATATATCTCAATTTCCAAATCTCTTACAAGACATCACTGAAATATAGTCTTTTTTTTTTTATTTACTCAAGTTTACCCACTTGGAATGTGACACTATCATCCATAAATTAATATATTCTTACCATTTTAAAATAGGTAAGCCAATCTATTCCTACTAAACCCAATGGATATCTCAGAAAGACACAGTGTTATAGAATAGCAAATAATCTGAGAACAGTGTTCTACACCCAATTTTGTAACCTCACTGAATACATCTTAACATATATGTTATATTATTTCTAAGCATTCTTTTTAGGTCCTTTCTAGCATGTCTGTGTTAGTGAAGCAGCACCCTTTACAAAATTGGGACTGGGACAGAACCCTCTTACATGTGTTCTCTGTAAGGTGAGAAATGATAGAAATGTTAGACCTGTCGTTCTACTTACTCCCCTGCCTTCTGTAAAATGTTTAAGCTGAACTCAAAAATCTCACTCTCCTCTTTGTTCAGTGGCCTGGTTCCTATACAAGTCCCCTAATGCTCCAAACAGAAAACTGACATAAAGAACTACATTTCTCAAGCACACTGGAACTTTCTCAAATCAGACTAAGTTCCAAAGTTTACTACAACCCACAGCTTCTGTTCTGATGCAAAGGATATTTCTACCTTTGTTTCACATAAAAGTGTTGTAGTAACCAAATACTTATTTAAACAAACATAGAACCCAGATGCTTTCCTTCACCACACAGTGGAAATAGACATATTTCAGCTGTGAATGGTAAAGGTAATCAATTGTTTGTAACTTGTTATTCAAAATTAATTGTTCTGTGAAACCCAAAGATAATCATAAAATTATTGAGGTTGGAAAAAACCTCTAAGAATCATCAAGTCCATCTGTTAACTCAGTACTTCCAGGTCTACCACTGAATCATGTCTCTAAGTACCATCTCTATATGTTTTGGACTTAATTCACTGAAGACCTGGACTGAAGATTATCCCTCAGACAGATCGCCTTAACCAAGTTCTATCTCATATGACACTGGGCCATCTACTGTCACAGTAATTAGCCAGAGTCTCATGTAACTGTATGCATTGTCTGTGTAGTTGCCCACATCTGGCTATGAACTTTTGGCTCTCTCATTGACAACTCACTGACAAAAGATAGTTACCTCTGGAGAAAAGTTAGTCTGCTGTCTCTTTGGGAACTAATTGTGCTGTAAAATTTTTTGTTTCTCTTCACAGATTATAAAGCCATATGGTCAAATGTAGTCATCAACTTTAGACATCTGCATCAGTCTCTAGACTATTTCTCTAAAAGGGGGCAGATTTTTCAGTTCTGTATTGAACCTTCCACCTGTAGACGGTCATCCCATGACCCACGACCCAGAGGTGTCTCAGATGCCATTGGCCACATATGTGTATACAACTGAAACAGTCCTTCCATCTTATGGAGATTTAGGTGTTTAGCGTAAATTTCCTTTGCTTGCAGTGGACAGACCTCCAAGAGGCTTAATGCATCTTATTTTAAGAATGTGAACTAAGATTAACAGGTCTCGTGAGATCTCTCATGCTCTTAATGACCCCAAAGGAAACCTAGACCACTGTCATAAATGGGCACTTCAGTCACATGTAATTATGACTGATTAATATGACTGGTCCAGAATTAGGTGACTGTAGAATATATGTTATGGACTTGGAATTTGCAAAGCCTTTACATGTTTGAATAATGTTTGTGAAACTGACAACTAATGCCTGCATGAGCTTTTACTCCTGGGAAAAATACTGAGTTGCCTTCTTTCTTGAAAATAAGGCAGTTTTCAATAACAAAATAAAAAATAAATTAAGAAAAAAAAGATATTACTATTTTCACACCAATACATGTTGCTAAAGCCAACGTTGCAACCAATCCTTTTATAAATTCTAAAGTCTGTCTTCTGGAGCCATCCACAAAATTGACCACAAAATTGACAAACATCCATTTCTTTATGATGTTTATTATTTAGTGCAAGTGGAGTGGTATACATTACATCTTAGGCTAATTTGAGACACACAATAAAAATAAGTTCTTTAGTGAGTTCTTTGTAAGCCCCATTTTAGAAAGGTCTTCTAGAAGATAAAATAATTGCTATGCATTAAGTTAGCATCCTACCATGCCATAAATATAAAATAAATCTTTCAATTTAATGATCAATTTCAGTAACTACCACTCTTACTATGTTAATCAAATCTCTGTTACGATGCAGAACTACAGTTAAATGAACATAAAGTTGGGACCATTTAATTAAAGGGGTTTTATTAGTACTTCATTTAAACTTGAGTACAAAAATTTAGGCCATATATTTTGCTTTTGACAAGAATCCTTTTTACCGGAGGTAAAATTCTTGAAAATCCAGGTATCATAGCTTTAGGAATAGAAAATTCCACAGAATGAAATACTGGCAGTTAGTAAGAAGTTGCAGGTGAACACAAGTGACAAGACAACAAACAACTGATGAGGTTGCAAAAACTGAAGCAGAAATGGAAAGAAAAAAAGGAGTAACATGAGATCTTTTTAGTGTCAGTGGAGAGAAATATGCCTATAAGGATGTGAGTCGCTTTACTTACCTTAAGATACAGTGAATGTTTACTTAGAACAATCTATTTTTCCATATTGATTATAAAAAGATATATGGATGACAAGGTGTAGACCATTGAAGCCATCTTCCCAACAGGAAGGTATCGGCTAAAACTGCTCATGAAATGACAATCTTGACTTCATTTCTCAAGCATATTTACTTTTAAGAAATGAAAGGCAGATAAGAAGAAAAAGTTCTAACAAAGATTGCTACATAGTATCTTCTGTTCATATTATTGAGACTACAGAGGAGGCAATGAGGCAGTTTGACTTAGGTTTTGAAGTCAGTGGATTTTTGAATGATTGACTTTTTTAAAATCCTGTTATAATTTACTAAATATTAATGCCTAATTATTAATGCAATATTAAAGGAATGATAAAGGAAAAATAGTATTGAAGCTGATTAGCCACCAGTGATTTGACTTGAATTATATTTGGTATTTTCAGTAAACAAGGGTATAAAAAGCAACATATCTCATGCTTGAAACACAGATTTTCAAGTTCACTTGTATTATTGTTTTTAAATTTGTATAGATTTGTAAAGCAGGCAGTAGCATGGAATTAAGTCTTCATTTTACAGTCTTATCAATATAATAGCTTCATGTTTTAGTTATGATCTCATGCCTTGCCTGAATATAAAGTGTAAGCAGGACCGAATTCTTGGTTTACAATGCATTGAGATTAATATCTTGATGCTATCAAATATAACCAAGTTAATGATACAGAAGTTAGAAAAACAGAAAAACCCCACATTTCATTAAGCTGTTTTCCATACAAAGATATATTTCCTCCGAGACTAAATTTATTTATTGGGGCGGTCCCATGGTGTAATGGAGAGCACTCTGAACTCTGAATCCCAAGGTTATGAGTTCAAGTCTCAGTAGGGACTACCGTCCCCTGGCAGTTCAATGCCTCCCTGCCATCTAATTCTGTCAGATCTTGGATGCTCAGCAGGGTCAGCCCCCCATAGTACCGGGTGCTGTAGACAGTCACAAGGACTTCACTGTCACTGTCCAAGCTTGCTCAGCCATGGCAAGTGGACCTTAGGACTTAAATGGTGGGGCCAGTTCTGCGCACGCTGTGCCTCACCTAAAAAAAATACTGTGCAGGCTGGAAGGGCACACCCACATGGGGAGAGCCCTTCCCAAATCTTCATTTGTGAAGTTTGCCCATACATATAAAAAAATTATTTGTTGGTCTACATTTTAAAAAAAATTCTTCTACACTTCAGCAATGTAGGGCAGAGGAAAGGGTGCTTGGTTTCTTGCTTTTCCTTTTTCTTTTTTTTTAATCTGACATCCACAGGTTTGTTGATTCAGCATGCCTACAACTGACTGTGAAGCAGCCCAACATAAAACACATTTGGACTCTGTTCTATCCTATCAGCTGGCATGCTCAGCTACCTGCCTTTGCTTCCTTGTGTTGGTGTGAGAAAACACTGTGTGTTCTCACAGTGTTTGTTTTGCATATTCTATTCAGACAGAGCCCAATTCACCTTGTTTGTAGTAACACTTTTGATACTGTCCCTCACAGCATCCACAACACTCTGGATAGGCTTTCCATGTGTGGAATAAGTAGGTTCACAGTGTTCTGGGTAAAAACTATCTGAATAATAGGGCTCTAATGGATGTGGTGAATGGGGCTACATCTGTCTGGCAACTGGTTACCAGCTGTGTCCCTCAGGGCTCAATCCTAGGGGCTGTTCTGTTCAGTATTTTTATCAGTGATCTGGATGCAGGAGTAGAATGCACCATTAGCAAGTTTGCTGACGATACCATACTGGAATGTGCTGCTGACTCCCTTAAGGAATAAGAGGCCTTGCAGAGGGGTCTGGATAAGCTGAAGTGTTGGGCATCGTCCTAATGTTGAATTCTTCACCTAGGACAGAGGCAAAAGCATAAATTGGGAGAGAAGTGGTTGTAGAGCAGCGCTGAAGAAATGAAAAAGTGCATGGTAGTGCTACTGACAGGGAGGTCAACATTCAATATTATCAACCAGCATATTATTTTCCCTGAAAAACATAGCTCTTCATTTGTCCAACTTTTTTTTATATTTTCTGAAAACCCCTATTCCATTTGGTGCTTTGGGACATCAGCACTACTTACCTTAATACCAAAATCTTTTAATAATAGATGTGCTACATTTACTTATTAAATGGAGACTCTTCAGAAGACTACTATACTAGGATGAAGTAACATCTTGATTAACTCCTAATAATTTTAAGAAGTCTCCTCCTGTTCTATTGGAATTAATAGGTGAGTATGTGGGAATGACTATGAGATTTAATATTTCTAAAATTAAGCCAGAGTAATATTCAGAAAAGCATAAAGAAATATGCTAGATGAGAAGATGTATCGGGAATTAGAATTGTTGACATTTTTGGTCTGTGTTTTTGCTATCTGCCACCTGTGAAGAAACATCTATACTTTTCCTGCCAAGTTCTGGGGAACAGAAACTTATAAAGTGAAACATTCATCCTTGAAGAGCAACATTGGATGAACTAAAGTGACTTCAGTCTCTCCTATTGGTTGGACTGCCTCGGGAGAAGACAGCGGATAAGGGGGGAAGAAAGGGGTTAGAGTTAGAGAAGAAATTTGAAGCAAGAGAAGCAGCAGCGAAGTAGGTAGCTTCTCCCCCAGGGTGGGGGGTGGGGGAGAAGGTTTCAGTGCCCCCCCCACCCCCATCCCCCGGGCAGACATCTCCGGGGGGCTGGCCTGCTAGGCGAGGGAACCTGTTACTGCAGTGAGTTGGCTAGTGGGTCGGTAAGACATTAGTGCCAGCTACTCCCTTGGTGAGTGGGGGGTGTTGGCAGGCCTGGGTTTATTGTTTTTTGAAGTCTTTTTTCCTTCCTTTTGGTTCCCCCTCTTTTTTCCTCCATAAAACTCCTGTCATTTCGGCAATCTCTGGTGAATAAAAAAACCCCCTGTTTGCTAATCTTTCAACAATGTGTCTGTTTTCACTTTCTGGCATCTTTTCAAACTCACCCTAATACAGAAGCCAATCATCTTCATCCAGAATAAAATGAGACTCAACAAGTCTAAGTCAAAAGGGAATTAAAGAAAAGTCAGTACAGATATTAAATAAGATGAAGGCTAAAAATAATATTTTGTAAGATAAAGTTTCAATAAGGTTTATAATTCTTTTAGGATACTAACCATGTGGGTCAGCAGGAGACAAAAACATATTGAAGGTTATTCATTCTGCTGAATTGAGAACATAACGTGTTGTGGTTTTTATTCACATTAAACAAGGTAGAAAATGAAATGTCATTAAGATTAATGTTCATTCAAGAGATGTAAAACCTTTGGTGTAGATCTGCTAAAGGATCCTGGGCATTAAATACCATCCAAAGATCTAGCACTCATTTAAAAAGAAATTTATTTTCAGCTTTTTTACTAAACGTTAAGAAACTTTTTTCCACTCCATTTGCCTAAAGGATTCAAAGCCAGATCTGGAGAAACAGGAACTGAACCTGTTCTGTCACTGAATATTGCTCTTAACTTGATTAGTTTCTGTTTTTTTCAAATGTAGTTAGGAAGTAAAAAGACTAGCTAGATTCGGGGATGAAACATGAAGTGCAGAAACATCTCGAGGCACATCATCCCAAGTGAAGTGACTCCTTACACAGTAGCACTGAGAACTATAGAGAGCTGTGTGATTTAAACCATCTTGCTGTCTTCACATGTCTCAGTTGGCTAACATAGGGGGATGCTCATTCAATTTGCTGTGGGGTTGTTTGGGATTTTTTTCAAATGCAGATACCTAATCCTTCTCATATATTAGATGGGGAGCCTGTGTACCATTGTCAGCCAAACAGATTCCATTTTTAAAAATTAAACTCTCAAATTGTGAAGCTTTTAGTGTAGATTCAGTAGCAAAAGAAAAACACAAGTTTCGCCTTAGTAACAAATAAAGCAACATTGACTACAAATATTAAATACTTGTGTTTTGTCAGAAGAAGAAGAGGAGAAGGAGAAAGGGGAGCACAACAATGACAATGACAACAACAACAGCCTCAGCAGAATTGAGATGAATTGACCATCAAATATTGTTGGATGGTTCTGCAAAGCTGAAAGTACATATTGTCAGAAGCAGTGAAACATTATTTGACAGACAGAAAGGCTGTTTATATATTGTCAAGTAAAAAAATTTCATTTGTCCTAACTGAAATGGAGAATGTGCTCCAAGCAAGTGTTACATAAAGGGATACAGCTAACCTGAAGAAGTCGGTAGTTTCAGCATAAAGCAGGTAGCATTCCCTGTGTAAGAGGCCTCATTGGAAAACTTTTCAAATGCATAAATGTCATAAAAATATTCCAGTAATTATTACTGACATGAATAAAGGTTACAGAACTGACTTCTGCTATATAAGTGTTTTTCTAAAACCCACTGAATCCTGTTCCTTGACATGGCCAGATACTGGATGAGATCTTTAGTGACTACTGCTCACTAGAGAGTTGTTTAAAAATAGGAAGGGAATAAATGTTAAGAATAAGAAAATAAAGCATACATAGCAGAGTACCATCTTTTTGCTTTGTACTGTAACTGGCCTGATGTTCACAATGGCTGTCAATGAAGAATGAGAATAAGAGATTAAAAAGTAATAACTTTGATATAATACTGTGGACAAATGTCTATTACTATGATTGGATATTACTATCTATTTCCTAGATAAATGATTCCTAACATAAGCAGGAGACTTCATCACATTTTCCAAAAATAAAATGCTAACAAAAAAAAAAACCAAAAAACCCCAAGACAGATAGAATATGACCAAAGAATTTAAAACATATTATGGCTGCAACTTTACCATCTCATTCTATAACTCTTGCTATCTTTGAAGTGTGCCTTCACTTCACTCAATATATGCAAGAATCATTTCTGTATGAATTGTCCAGTGGGAAAACAAAGCTATAATTATAATGCATAAAGATATCCACTGAGCACTTTATAATGACAAAATGTATTCACTATATTACAGACAAGCATAAATGGCCTGCATTAGATATTTCTAACAGTACAATACTTTATGTATGCTTAGTCACATAAATATACTCCCTTAATTGAAATACATTTGTGCCATACTGATAAAATCAAAGGAAAGATGAACAAATATTTAGCTTTTGTGCGTCTTTAAATTGTACTGTCTACTAAGTAGGCACCACGTAACTTTGTTCTATTTGTAAGACAAGCCATTTAAATTTGGCAATTTTGCACATTGTGCAGTAATGTTTTTGAATAAGCCTAAAGTGTAACAAGTGTTTAGAAATTTTCTTTTATGGATTGCAATTTGAATAGCAAGAGTTTTTTTAAATAGACCTACCTACATTTATACAAAAACCTTTTTCAAGTTGAGATTATCATTAATGGTAACATAAACATCATAGTTATTTTCTAGTAAGAAGAACATTGCATAACATGAAAAAGGGGTGCATTCAAAACTGTGGAGAAAAAATTACATAAGCAGAGCAAGTAAACACCATAAATACATCTTAGCCATCCAGGTAGAACTAGAGAAATATGAAGAAAAATCATTCAGAACATTACTCAAAGATGTGACAAAAGGACCTAAAAAGTGCAGTGAATGATACAGTTATGTACAGAGGCAGGTAACATATGACATGCATGTAGGACTGACATAGGAAAACTGGTAGAAAAATATAAAAATGCATTTTTATGTACCTTAGCAAGCAAACACAAGGAACAAACATGAAATAATTAGAGAGGATATGTGAAGTATCAAGAGATATTATTCTTCTAGAGAGATTCATAATGTTTTTAATATCCTTGGAAAAATGTGTTTCAGTGACTGTGTCAGTGCAAAATGAGAACTGCAATACATGCAGAGACTCTCAAGGATCTCACTAAGCAGGAGGAAAGTTTCTCTCTGCACAAATGCCTGGTTGAATTGCTGTAAGACAGATTTCCCACCATGTTAAAATTATTCTCTCTAAAAAGGGAAGTGTTCCTTTCTGGTTTCCATAACTTGATACTTCATGCTTAACTTGAACCTTTTATAAAGTATTATTCTTATTTTTCTTTTCACCCCCCCCCCCCCCCCCCCACTCAGAACAATT
>VWZD01008514.1:230076-265338 GCA_013396695.1 Sakesphorus luctuosus
AAAGCAGTGCATTGCAGCCAGTAGAGGATTCAGATGCAGAGAAAAACTCTGTCCCAATCTGAAGGTAGAAGGCAGGAAATGAAGTTGTTTAACCATGATAGAGCAGGCACATTGGAAAGCCAAGGTATGTCTCTGTCAAGCCCTATCAGTTTTAACTGACGTGTTAGAATCACAGAATCCCAGTACCAATCACAGAATCGGTAAGGTTGGAAGGGCTCACAGTGGGTCATCTTGTCCTACCCACCCCCTTCTCAACAGGGTCATCCTAGAGCACATGATGCAGGATTGCATCCAGACAGTTCTTGAATGTAAGGGAGATTCCACAACCACTCTGGCCAATCAGTTCCAGTGCTCAGTCACCTGCACAGTAAAGTTCTTCTCCATACTGAGGTGGAACTTCCTGTACATAGCTTTCTGCCCATTGCTTCTTGTCCTGTTGCTTGGCACCACCTGTCTGGCTTCAATGCTTTTGACACCCTCCCTTCAAAAATTACAGACCATTGTCAGTCATCTCTTCTTGGGGCTGAACAGGTCAGCTCCATCAGTTTCTCTTTGGAAGGGAGATGTTTTAGTCCCTTAATCAGGTTTTCAGCCTTTTGCTGGACCTGCTCCAGGAGCCCCATGTCTCTCTTGTATTAAGGAGCCCAGGACTGGACACAGAACTCCAAATGTGGCCTCATTAGTGCCGAGTAGAGGAGCAGGATCACCTCTCTTGACCTGCTGGCAATGCTCTTCCCAATGTACCCCAGGATCCTATTGGCCTTCNGATGCAGGATTGCATCCAGACAGTTCTTGAATGTAAGGGAGATTCCACAACCACTCTGGCCAATCAGTTCCAGTGCTCAGTCACCTGCACAGTAAAGTTCTTCTCCATACTGAGGTGGAACTTCCTGTACATAGCTTTCTGCCCATTGCTTCTTGTCCTGTTGCTTGGCACCACCTGTCTGGCTTCAATGCTTTTGACACCCTCCCTTCAAAAATTACAGACCATTGTCAGTCATCTCTTCTTGGGGCTGAACAGGTCAGCTCCATCAGTTTCTCTTTGGAAGGGAGATGTTTTAGTCCCTTAATCAGGTTTTCAGCCTTTTGCTGGACCTGCTCCAGGAGCCCCATGTCTCTCTTGTATTAAGGAGCCCAGGACTGGACACAGAACTCCAAATGTGGCCTCATTAGTGCCGAGTAGAGGAGCAGGATCACCTCTCTTGACCTGCTGGCAATGCTCTTCCCAATGTACCCCAGGATCCTATTGGCCTTCTTGGCCACAAGAACACACTTCTGGCTCATGGACAGCTTGTTGTCCACCAGGACCTCCAGGTCCTTCTCTGCAGAGCTGCTTTCCAGCAAGTTGACCCCCAGACTGTACTGATGCATGGGGCTATTCCTCCCCAGGTGCAGGACCCTGCACTTGCCTTTGTTGAATGTCAGACAGGTCTTCTCTACCCATCTCTCCAATCTATCGAGGTCCTCCTGAAGGGTTGCACAGCATTCTGATGTATTGGCCACAGCTTCCAGCTTTTTTGCCATGAATGAACTTGCTGAGGAGTCTTCTACCTTTTCATTCAAGTTATTGATGGGTAAGTTAAACAATACTGAGGCCAGTATTGAACCTTGAGGGATACCACTAGTGACAGGCCTCCAACTAGACCCTGTGCCACTGATCATGACCCTCTGGGATCTGCCATTCAGGCAGTTCTCAATCCTCCTCCCCATCCAGTCATCCAGACCCACTTCCTGAGTTTGACTGAGGATGTTGAGAGAAACTGCATATGAAGCTTTGCTGAAGTCAAAGTAGACCATAACCACTCCTCCCCTCTCATCCATCATGTAGCTGTTTCATTGTAGAAGGCAATCAGATTGGTCAAGCATGATTTGCCTTTAGTGAATCCATGCTAACTACTCCTGATCACCCTCTTTGACCAGGTGATCTCCAACCCAATCCTCCTTGACCAAGGGAAAGTCTTCCTTCCAACATTCCTTTACCCCAGTCTCCTGGGTCAAACATTCCTGAAGAATGGTCTTGTCAGTGAAGACTGGTGCAAAGAAGGGATTCAGGAAACTCTGACTTCTCTGCATCCTCTGTTACTTGCCAACAGCCCCCGCTCTCCATTCCCCTCCGTTTACTAATGGACCCACATTATCTTTTGTTTCCTTTTGATACCATGATTGCCCCCCAAAACAGGAGTCCTAGCCAAGTTAATGTGGGATAAGATAAAAAGGTACATTCTTTAATGTCCAGGCTTAGGGCTTTTAGGAATACGTGATGACGTCTTCATGCACCCCGAACACTGATTTCCATGGTTTTTATAATATTGCCCACCCAATCATTGCTTTACACATTTCTCAGTCCAGCCCCAGTTCTGCCCCTGGTCCCACCCCCAGGAATTGAGGCTGGGGAGTCGATGAAATCCTCTGTCTTCCTCAGCTCTTCCTCCTCGGGCACAAAAAGGCCTCTTGGAGTTCTTCCAGTTCTGACTTCTGGGTCACTCTGACCTGTGTTTGTGTTTCATTCTGTAGGCCTTTCCGATATCGTCCAGCTCTTTACCTTGAAGAGAGTCTAAATAACTAAGAGAATTTGAGCTACTGATAAATGCTAAGGGTTAGGATACAAAAACAATGAACTTAGGCCAGAATACTAGCACATTAAATCTACATTTGCTGAAGTTACTGTGTTCCTAAAATCTATAAAAATGAAAAATCAAAAACCCCTTTGGCATCACTTTTGTTACTGATGCATTTGAAAAAGACCTTCTTGTTGTCCTTGACTTCCTTGGCCAGATTTAATTCCAGATGGGCCTTGGCCTCCTTTATCTCATTTCTACATACTCCAATAACTTCTCAATGTTCATTCCAAGTGGCCTGACCTTGCTTCCACCTCCTATGCATTTTCTTCTTGTGCATGAGTTCCTCATTCATCCATGTAGGTTTCTTGCGCCCTTTGGCTGATTTCTTGGTCATCAAGATGCAAGGAAGGAATAATACTCAGGCTCATGCTAGATGGTGTGGTAGTTTTAGTTAGGCCTCAAATTAGCAGGCTCAAGGAGTCTGGGTGGATTGGGAGAGACAAGTATCACCTAAGTAACCAGGGAGATATTTCATACCACATGATGCAAACCTAAGATATGAGTGTGCAGCAGTGGGAGGTGTTAGTTTAGTTCCATCATGGCTGAAGCAGAAGCAAGATGTGCTGCAGCTCTTCTGTGCTAGGCCCTGCTGTTGCTGCCACTACTTGCATTTTATTTGAGTTTCAAGGAAGTAGAAACATTTTGTTGTTACTCTTTCTGTTCTTTGCTGGGTGTCTTTTGGGGTGGTTATAAAACTACAGTGAAAAATCTGTTTTCAATGGGGAATGGGGAGTTATTTCTTGTTATTTCTAACTTGTGTAAGTGTGTATTGTAGTTTTCTCTTTTCTGTATAAATATATATATATAGTTAGTTTAAGCATGAACCTAGTGTGAAGTTTTTTCCCTTCTCCCTTTTCTCAGCTTAGGACAGGAAAGCTGTCTCTGTATTGGGCAGTTGGCATTTTGCCAGCTCAACCCAAGACCGATGGCAATTCCTATATTTTATGGATTATATGTAAGTATGGATACCATCTGGATCTCCACTAGTTCTGGCTGACCTGAGGTGACATAATCACTAAATGAAGATATCCCACCTCTGTGCTGGCCCCTTCTCCATAGTGATTCTAATTGTTACATCCTTGTGGCAAAGTGAATCAGGCTGTGATGCTGGCAAAACTAACCTAGAGACGAAAAAGCCTAGGTCAATTCCATGAGCACTTCGCATCCCATAAGAGTCAAGGCAGAACCACCATTTTGATTGGGAGAGATACAAAGTTAACCTGACTGTGGAACCACAGCTTAAGTACCATAAGGTTTTATCAGTCATAAAAACCTTGAATTGAAATGTGAAGTGAAAATATATATATATGCATAGTCACTGTACAGTGTCTCAATATTACAGTTCGATAAGGGATCTCATGCTTTCCTCTGGACAAATAACAGATTGATACTTTAAAGACTACAGATTGTTTTTCATTTCTTGAACAGTTTGTAATTGTGGTATGAAATACTCAAATCCTATTACATAGCCAGTTGCCCAGACTTCTGCGGTTTGGGGATACAGTGAGAAAGTGTGCCTAGCATGAAAAGTAATCTTTTTAGAGGCTTCAGTGCACTAGGTGTGCTCTGGTCAGGTAAGCCTAGATGAACTGTTGCAACTCTACAGCCAAGAGGCCTAATTGGTCTGGTCACAGTTGCACAGCATAGACAATTTGAGTAATCCAGAGGCATATTTAAAATTATTCTAGGATGTACATTTTTTCAAAAATAGATCAGAAACTTTTTTAGCAAAAATTTCTTAATACCAGCACCAAGTTTTCTTTCTTGTAGAACTCAACAACTTGATTTGGTATAAATCCAAGTGTTCACAAAAAGCCCCCCCTTGTACAGCAATTAATTGCAGAAAAATTCAGCTTTTAATTAATACATCAAGTTTTTAACTTATAGGTAGAATATGCTAATCCATCTTCATCAATGGTTGAGTGGTAATACAGGTTTTATCCAGCATTTCTTAATAATTCTGTGCCATTCTAAAACAAGAAATGTGTTTAACAAGTAAGAATTTTCTAACATGCTGCCAGTATCTACCTTAAAGGATCACCTTAGTGATTTATGAACCACAGCATGAAATGTAGAATAAAGAATGTTTAAGCAATCACATAATTTGAATAAAGTTTAACAAGGTTTGCAATATAGAGTAAATTTAGTAGAAAAGACCTTTTTCCTAAGTTGTTCTATCTACTTTACAAATTTGTATTGCATTAATTTGAGTGGCTGAGAAAATATTCGATATCTTTTGCCCATAGAAGGCACTTCTTTCTGAGTTGTCTTAATTTTCAAAGATTTTAGAATATTATATAATTTCTATATATTAATCTCTCCAGCAGCCTTGTAACTTATCAATATTCTGGAAGAGAATTTGCCACCTTCTCCAAGTTACTAAACAAGTGCTCTTTCTCATATATAACTCAGTAAAGATGGCTAGTATTTAGCTACTACAATATTAAGCTTTATCTGCCCATATAACAATCTGAAAAAAAAAAAGAAAAAATCAGCCCCTGAATCATATAGGTGGTAAAACTTTGAGCTGTCAGATGTGATTTGGTCATTACAGTTTCTTCTTAACATACAGTTAAGGGTATGATGACTGCAGACCATGTTTTTGAATTGATTATTTTGTCATTAAGCTTTAAAAACTGTAGAGATCACTCCAACATCATAAGCCTGTTATTTTCTACAGTTTTAATAGCAGTCAAGGAGTACCTTGGTCCAAGAAAAACAACAAAATTAAACCTTTTTGCAACAGATTTCTTTGGTGTCAGATTTGGAAGTCAAATACTTTCTTGAAGAATAAAATATAATTTTTTAAAAAAATTGAAACTGTGATCATACCTTCATATGCACGCAATTCATTCTAACTGTCTATAGTTCACAGGAGTGAAAAAAGGGAGAAATATTTTGGTCACATTTGCCAAATATATATTTGTTAGTTTACTTGACAGACCTGGCAGAGACCAATAAGCAAATTAAATTCACTGTCACAGGCTGAACAGTAGGTAACAAAGAATATAGACAGTAAAGACTGGAAAATGGAAATTGTGTTCTTCTCTAGAAAATGTTTCAATACCAAGGCAATTCCATTTTAAACTTATTTTAAGTAGAGTGCAGGAAAATGGTGTAAAAGATACCATCTCAATTCTAATTTTCCTAGTCTCAGAGTCCTAAGATGGAGGTGGAAAATAGTGGATGAGACTCTGCCTTATTTATGATCTCTCTGCACTCCTGTCCCAGGTATATTCCAGGTTGCAAAGCAGTAGAGAAAGCTCGGTAATCAACAGCCTGAAAGGAACTACCCTTTGGCAAGAGGCCAGATAGAGAACAGAGAGAACATATGCTGGTGAAGTTGCTTTTTTAGTTGATTTATCTGTGAACGCTGCTTTTTTAAGATATCATCTGGTAAACAGATTTGCAACCTTCTGGTTAACTCAAAACTTAATAAGAAGGAAAAATCAAGTCAAGTTTCAACAAAGTCTTCTCTTTTTTCCTCCTCTCAGCAAATAGTATTTCAATATATTAATATCCAGGTAGGAGGTGGTCTGAGCCAAATGTCTTTTTCAACATATTTTACCATTGTATTTCCTAATGTAGATTAGACTGTGAAAAAAAGCATCTGCTCTGGGGACAGATGTGAGTATATGTTTTGGGTAGGGTATCAGGAACTGGACCTGTACCCCACTTATGGGTGGGTCGAATGAACTGTCTTGTCTCCAGGGGCTAGGGGTGAATGGCTGGGCCTGCCCACATGTAACGTCTGCAGGCAACACAGCCTCCAGCATCGGAAGGCACAGGGCGTGGATGTCACATGGGGCACCTTTCAATCAGTAAGGACTACCTCTGATGGGCTGTGGCACCCCTCACTAAGAGGACACTGAGTTGTTGATGACCCAGATGTCCCACCCAGAGGGATTGTCCACAGGAGCCAAACTTTTTAAAAGAGGCACACACAGGCTCTGTCTTAGTTTGGCCTTCGGTGTCCAGAACATATGACCTCTTAGTGGTAACAATTTCTTCCCCTCTCTTTCTTTACTCCTTTTCTCTTTCCTTCCTTTACTCTTTCTTTCCTCTTGTGGATATTTCACAGAAGTTGTGGCATTTCACTACAGCTGTGGGTTGATGTTTGCTAAGTGAAATCAAGGTTTCCTGCTCCACAGCAATGCCTGCTGGCTGGTAAAACCCTTGGAAGGATGTAGAAGCAGAGCTCAGCATCCTGTTTGGAGGGAGGTCCTTTTGTTCCTAGTAGCCTGCTATTTAAGTGTAATGCTTTTGTGGAATATTTTCCTCAGTTGTATGTTGCCTCTGTAAACATTTTTTGCCAAAATGCTTGCTTTCTCACTAAATTAGAGGAAACCTGTTAGAGAAAAGTGTGTAGCTTTTTCTCTGGACATGAGCTCAAGGTATCAAAGAACCAAAAGCTTTGCAAGAGTTCGTGTGGGTGAAATCTCTTGGAGTCTTAAAGCGTAACACCTGGTAAAGCTTGAGTCTTCTGAAGTGGGGTGTAACAGTAAGGTAAAGCATTACAGACTTTTAAGCCTGGCATATGAGTGACTCATAGGTTTTTAGTAGTATTACATGGTCCAGACTACAAATATGACATGAGGGAAAAAAACTGAAATACAACCAAAACTGAGAATCAGGATTTACATGGAAGTAAATAAAAGTAAAAATAGCTGAAAGTGGTTCCTAGTGATGTCCATACAGTTTAGTTGAGATCTTTTGTGTTTTGCATCTCCTGAATGTAAGACATGCTGACTTACTGCTGTATTCAAGTGCTAAGAAAGCATATGTGCTTTGTCTACATTTTCATGTGCCAGGCAAAAAAGAATTGTACTTCATGACAGCAAAACATGGAATCAAAACAATTGCTTTTGAAGGTGTACTGACATTGCTTTTTGCTATTTTTTTGTATTATATTATGATCTTTTCAGTTGAATGAACCATGTAGGCACAGAAGCAAAGAATCTACAAGTGAGGTTGCCCTTTGCAGAAAAAGTTATGTCCCAATTGAAAATGTATTACCTTCTCTGCATGGAGAACTAAGTACACCGTTCCATGGAGGAAGTCTCTCTTCAAAGGTATTGACAGGTATCAGTATAATAAACTGAAGTGAAATAGCTCTTTAATAGTAACAGTAACTACATGAAAGGCAATGATAGCTTTCTTTCCTTGCTTTAATGTGGATGATGGAATGCAAAAAGTAATTTCTAAATCCTGAAATAAACATTCCAAAAAATTAGGTAGCTCTGAAAAATGACTGAAGAATCAGTAAAATTATGTAAGGGCAGTAGTTAGAGTCAACAACAGAGTTTAAAAAAGTATTTAACTTCTAATTTAAGTTATTTACTCCATCTGGAAGTATCTAGTGCAGCAGGTAAAACACTTTCCAGAAACTTAAAATTACTTATTAGCCAGATGAACAACTGGTTTTCCAAATCATCAGATAACCAAGCATTGTACAAACTATCACTGAGGGTCACAATATTCTAAGGTTTTTTCCAGTCAAGCCAGATGAAATAAAGGTCCAGTGATTCTGTTCTATGTAAGATCAATAATCAGTGGCTGGGACTAAAAACTTATTTAGTGCATGAAAATGAGAAAATCCCAACTGCAGGAAGGCTCCACTGAACATAAAGGTATGAAGAAATTCTTACATACTTGTTCTTTTCTGATTAATGTTAGCTGACATGGCAGATGAAAGCAAACCCTCCGAGAGAAGCAAAACTCTGTCATCTTAATTGCTCATGTACTACCTCTATTTTTGCAGCCAATGTTGCAAGAGATATTTATTTCTGTGTGCTAAGTGATAGTGAATTTAGAGGATAGCTTGGCCCAATTTCTGTATTTATTTTTTACCAGCCTGACAAAAAAACCAAGAAGAGCATTTTTGAGAAAATCAATCTTTGTATTTTGTACTGTTTTGAATGCAACTCAATTATTGGAGGAAGTGGTTTGTACCTTCTGTTCTATTCCAGGAACAAAGGTCTCTAGACTTAACAAATGGTGTCCAGTCCTCAGAGTTTACGATCATATTTCAATCTGCACTCCCATATTCACAGCCCTTTAAAAACTTTTTTGTAAAACTTTTGTTTTAAATAACACTGAATAATGTAATAAAAATTTGTAAACATTTAGTATTAGCCCAGATTTTTAGAGTGTTTTATTTCAGAATCTGCTAGCTCATAAATCTTTCTTGATATTTTGTGAATTGATCTCTGCTTGGTACTCATGTTTCACACAAATATTTCAGGAAAAGCTCATGCTGAAGCTCTCAAAGTACACTGCTGCTTTTCTCTCCTATAACCAGAGATCCAGTAAAGGGACGGTTTATTTAAAGTGAAAGCAAACTTTTTCTGCTTTTTTCCTATTTTTCTAAAAAGCAAAATTCCTCAAGACGAAGTCTGTTAAAGAGTATCTTTACTCATACAAACCAAGTGATTACTCACTGTAATCTGTTCTAAGAATGGGCCTGTCAACAACCAAATTGATGGAAGAACTGGTCATGTATAGGTTTGCTTTTCAAGAGGTCATGTGAAAGCGTAATATATTGAAGTCATGTGCTTATTGCTATTTCATTAAATAGTTAGTGAACTGTTAATAGTTTTCTTGTTGCATACATAGATAATTATAATTGTTTACCACTTTTATCCAATTATCTTTCATTCTAAATATTTTCTTAATGTTTGTGTAACTAATTCTCTACTCCCTCATTCTATCAGAGCTAATGAGTGAGATTTAAATATTTAAATCTACATGCCTATAATAAGAATACTTAGAATAAGTCACTCAAGTTTCAATTTACAGTTAATAGAAATCTCATCACTGAGGTCAAGAGAAGTACGTTTGGGCCTATAGCAAATAGGCATCCAAATTAAATAAGGTGAGTCATTGCCTAAAATTGCCACCTTTTCATTTATGAAATAGATCGTGAATTTGCCTAAAAAAATTATTTCTGCTCTGAATGGTTTGTAACTGTATCACTGCACACTAAATGGGTATTGATGCAGGTTAAAGTACCAGAGGTTAAACTGATAGAGTTTAAAGTTAATGACTAAGGAAGAGAAGCACAACACAAAATTTAGTGCTGTTGGAAAACATAGTATTCCATGCTGTTACTCCTGAAAGATTTTTCAAATATGTGGGTGATTCTGAAAGAGATCAAGAGCATAAGATCTGGAGATGAAAAGAACATGGGTTCATCCAATCTAGCAAACAGAGAAATGTAGTATACAATGACAGCCTATACAGACATCAGGGTAGAAATCTAGAAAATGTGATCAAAAATACTGCAAGTAACTTAGGTTGCTGATTGAAAAGTCTTCAACTCTCAGAACAGAAAATACAAAAGCATTCCAACAAGGGAGGGCAGAAAAATATCTATTTTTAACCATCACTGAGTATAAGACATTAGTGCATGGAATACATGATGCTAGTGACACCAAGCCACCAAACTCAATGATCCAGGACTTTCTCCATGCTTTGTGCTTTTAGAACACCTGAGAATCCTGAGCCAGACTCCTTTCCCCTCTTTCTTCCCTGCCTCCATCTTCTCAGAGCTTCCCTGCTAATTAATGTCACTTAGAAAGATTTGGGGGTTTAGCTAAACCAAGCTACGTACTAGTTGTAGCACACACAGTATTTCCACAAGCAGAATGACAAATCTGTACAGTAAGAAACAATTTTTTTAAACAGAACTTGGATTGGTATTTATTTTCATAACAGTAATGAGAGAAAAAGGAAAAATAAAGCATTTAGATCTTTCTTTAATGAGAAACCTTACTTAAGGGATTTTTTTTTTTTTGCATGCATCAAGTGAGGAGGAATTGATGAATACCAAATCACAAAAAAAGTATGACATCTTGTTACTTGGAGTTGTTATGGCAATAATCTGCAATTACTGCCCTGTCTTTAAATTTAGAGGATTTTAATAATAAAAAAAATGGACTAAATGATCCTAGTGGGTCACTTCCAACTCAGAATATTCTATGGTTCAAGACTGAGAATATTGAGAAAGCTGAATTTGAGAATGCAAACAAGGATTAAAATAAGAAAACCATAAAAGAAAAATATATTTTTCATTTCACAGAATTGTCTATATTGAATTGAATTTTGTGAGGCCTCATAGTAATGTGTTACCATGAGAGAGTTGTTCAGTTTGTATACATAAGCAACAAAATTAAAAGTTGGGTGGCAGAGGCATTTTCTAGAAATTACTTTTAAGCTAAAGGAAGTGAAAGAGAATCACGTATTATGTATACAAAAGAATTTCTGAAGTCGTTCAGGGGATAGGGTAGTTCTTTTTCTTTGGTTTGTACAATTTCATTGTTCTACATGCAGCTTTGAACATAGTAGTTATATGCAATCCTTATCTAGAACAGCAATGAAACACCTCTCCTCATCACATAATTGTATCTCTGGAGACAATTATGAATTCCATACTTACATTTCTAAGCTTGAATATAATCTTCTGTGTCTAGGTCTGCATAAAGTTCTGGCTGAAATTATTTATCCTTGGAAGTGAGTAGCAAGAGTGATATTGACTGAAGTGAGCAAAGGAAAAAGAATGGCACAAAATGCAAAATTTCTTTTTATCTCCTGATAATTTTGTAATCTAAGCAACCAAAATCCTAGAGACATATGCAGTTCTTATATTCTACTTCTTTTGTACAAAGTTAACTTATGTGAGAAAAATCATTAAAGGGATCAAACATATCAGAGGACTTATCTTTTATTGATTTCTATTCACTATATATAATCCAGTGCAGTTTGCAATGGCAATTTGGGCTTCTAAAGTGCAGAGGTTAGAGCATATAAGACATCTATCTTATCCCAGAAACAAATTCCACAATGTCTCCTAATGAAGACAATGTTCTGTAGTTTATTTATGTAACTTACTATTGACCGTAGAGATCATGTGGTGCAGAGGTTGAATAGATTTTGCTTCACATTTTTGCAAAAGTTTGAAAATAGGAGGCAGATAAAAAAAATCTGAAAAAACCTGCTGTTAATTTTACAGAACAGTATAAAATGTGGGGGAAAGGGCTCTTGAGGTAAAAGTGAAAACCAGAAATTAGTCAGAACAGGATCATCAGATCTGGTGATGAATCCATAATAACTTGCTCTGAGAGCAGAGCATGCACCTCATCTTGGCAGCTTCCCTTGCCACACCAACTACCTAGTTCAGCAAGCTGCACAATACTCTCTCACTTTGCTACCTCTGGCTTGTCCCAAACCATTTTAGTAAGCGCTGCTACCTGGGCAAACATTTCCATAGTAAATACCTGCTCTGAGGAGCCAGAAAAGAGAGCACAAGGGAGATGTAGAAGTGCTGAGGTAATGGCTGGCCAGAAGTGAAGGGAATGTGGGGCTCAAATTTTCTTTGCTTTTACAGCAAAAGTTAGTCTATTTTAACAACAAATTGCACCTTGCCCATTAAACTACATTTAAAAGAATTACCAAAATGCTACTCATAAACAAGGGGGAAATATTTGTAATTTTTTTCCAGGATTTTGAGAGTTTTTTTAAAAAATTCCTTTTAAGGTCATTTTCAGAGAAATATGGTAACCCCCAGATGACATTTAATGTAGTGATTATCATATATTATAATATAATATAGTGACATATTGATTAAAAATATTTACAAGGAAAAAAATGAAGAGCAGGAATAAATTATTAGTTCCCAAGGAAGAATTTTTTTATCTGAGATGCTTTAGGAAGAGAACAATAAATGTAATAGAACCAGTCTTAAATTTTATCTAAAGGCATACACACAAAAGATGGATGTATATGTGTAGACCCACAAAGGAATTTGAAATTCTCCTGAGTTCTTCTTGTAAATGTCTTCATGAAATAAGCATTGTTGTTCAAATATTCTTGTGTATATGAATGGATCACTGAAGCTTTGTATAAATTTCCTTTAAGCTCCTGCAAACTCTTTTATATTACTATTTCCACTGCATTTCAAGGTCAAGTGTGAGGTGGCCTATCTCCACAAAACAGAAAAGCATAGGTCAAATGTCACATAATGTATGCTGTATATCTCTTTAAACTCTAAAGAGTGTCAGAATAGTCAAAATCATGTTATCTTTAAAAACATAATTTAATTCTATTGGACATGATTCCTTGGTGGAAACAAGAAATCACAATGGAGTTTTATAATTTTTCCCTTCCTGTATTGAGATATGATTTTGGTAGTGATAACATGTAATGTTACAAAAGAATAATACTACAGCAACCAACCCCCAAGGAGTTATTCAAGGTGACATCAACAAACAATAGAGGAGAAAAGAAATACCTAATTTTTAATCTTCATCAACAAAACCAAGTATTAATAAATGCTTTAAAAGCATCTGTTCTGTGATAGTAGCTCTCTCTTAGGATCAATCAATTAGACAGGATAAAAATCTGTGCATGGAAACAAATATAGATTTGCAGAAGAAGGCTTAGTTTACAGATAAAAGACAGATAGAAGCTCTCTGGAACATAAAAATAGTGACAATCCCAAATTTGTTATATAATAAATGTTGTTGTATGCAAGTTGTCCTTGTCAGATGAGAAAGGAGCCTGAAATGAGATTATATATCAAGTTAAAAGACACAGATCACTTAGTTCAAAGAACAGTCATGAAACACCATAAGTTTGCATGGAGCAAGCATACATGAAAAGGAAACTGGTGTGCAATGAGGTAAGATGACTGTTTTTACAAGATCCTAACAAATGATGGGGTAAGAAACAAAAAAGTCATACAGATGAATAGTCCAGCATGTTCATTGATGATAAAAATCTGAGATCAGTGGCCGATACCCCAGAGTGCTGTGCAGCCCTTCAGGAGGACCTAGACATGTTGAAGAGATGGATAGAGAAGAACAGTGAAGTTCAGCGAAGGAAAGTTCAGGGTCCTGCCCTTGGGCAAGAATAACTCCATGCATCAGTACAGGCTGGGGGTCAACCTGCTGGAAAGCAGCTCTGCAGAGAAGGACCTGGGGGTTCTGGTGAACAACAAGCTGTCCATGAGCCAGAAGTGTGTTCTTGTGGCCAAGAAGAATAGGATCCTGGGGTACATTGGGAAGAGCATTGCCAGCAGGTCAAGGGAGGTGATCCTGCTCCTCTACTCAGCACTAATGAGGCCACATTTGGAGTTCTGTGTCCAGCCCTGGGCTCCTTAATACAAGAGAGACATGGGGCTCCTGGAATTCCATCTGAATATGAGGAAGAACATGATTGTGCAAGTGACCATGCACTGGAACCAATTACTCAGAGAGGTTGTGGAATGTCTTTTGCTGGAGATATCGAAGAATCTCTGGACAAATTTCTGTACCATGAGCTCTGGGATGACCCTGCTGAAGGAGGGAAGTTGGACAAATGACCCACTGTAGTCCCTACCAACCTTATCCATTCAGTAATTCTGTGAAAAAAATGAAGAAGGTATGCAACAATATTTGACTTTGGCTTTCCCTTTAGGACTCAGACTGAGTAAGAAAGAATTGATAAAAAGAATTGGGCCTTCACTCCTAAATAATCATTCATAGTTCATGAACAGCTATGTCAATGATGACTTAGATTTGGCCTTACATGCATTATCTTACTTATGGTTACTAATGAATGACAAAGATAAATAAATACTACTGTATTCATGTTGATTTCATGGAATATTGGAGTAATTCAGCAACATGCTGGCAGAGAAAATTATTCATAATTAAAAGACAATACATGCATAGTCATTCACACTTTAACCTAGATTTTCAAAAGTGGCTATAACATAGAACCATAGAATGTTTTATGTTTGAAAAGACCTTTAAGATCCTCAAGTCCAACTGTTAACCAAGCATAGCCAAGTCCACTACTAAACCGTGTTATCAAGTGCCACATCTACACCTATTTTAAATAACTCCAGTGATAGTGACTCAACCACTTCCCTGGGCAGTGCATTCCAGTGCCTAGACACCCTTTTGGTGAACAAATTTTTTGTAATATCTAATCTAAACCTCCAGTGGTGCAAATTGAGGCCAATTCCTCTTGTCATATTGCTTGATACTTGGGAAAAGAGCCTGACCCTTGCCTGACTCCAGCCTCCTTGGAGGTAGTTGTAGAGAATAATAAGTTCTCTCAGAGCATCCTTTTCTGCAGGCTTAAGGACCCCAGCTCCTTCAGTCACTCCTTATCAGTTTATGAGCTGTGCATGGTCAGTGGCAGCAGTGATTTCAACAATAGTAGACTCTAAAAAGAATATTTGTACCTGTTTACTAATGAAAGGTGGTATCACTACATTTTTGCACAGGAATAAATAAACTGAAATCTGTTGGTACTTTTGACAATATTGGTAGCATCTCTGTCAAAGTGCCCCTCTAGATGTGGTGACACCTCTTGGGTACCAGCTGCAGAGAGTGAACAACAGGTGGTAGTCATATAGAATAAGACTCCAATGTATTAAATGTTGTAACAAGCAGAACAGAGCTTAACAAATTTTCCCACAAGGAGGAATGGTTTACTTAAAACCCTAGGTACTGCATGAATGTACATTTACTGAAATAGTACTGTGGATCATTTTCTTTTATTTTTCCTTTGTGGATACAGAAACATGGTACTTATAAGGAATAAATATTACTTATTAAGAGAGGTTATTATATTTCTCTTGTTTAAAGAATAAATCAGAATAATTTTCATTGTTTCAAGAGATTACTGTTAAACCTGGTCATTTTGATATCTGATAGCATCTGACAGGGAGTTAGCTTCTCGAGATAACAGCAATTAGCAGTCTTGAATTTACAGTTCCAAGTTAACTAGAAGAAGTGGTCAGATAAGCTTCTGGTGAATGCCTATATAGGCTGATTATGGTGATATATATATTCTGTGAAATACCTAACATTAGTTACTGTTGGCGACCAATATCAGATTACAGAGGACATTGGATGGATGTGAATGAGTAATTCTAGCATCCTCAGGGGATGAAGTGCAGTAGCTGAGTATATGCAGTGAGACAAGAATAAGATATCACTGGAGAACAAATCACCTCCCAGAGTAGCATATATCCCAGAGCAATGCAATATTTTCCCTCTCCTTCACTGGCCTTGATTTAAGCTTCTTATAAAATGAAATAATTTGAAGATTTATTTTAATAAAACCTTAAATGAATGTTAGCAAAGGATTTTTCTTGTGATTCAAATAATTCTAAAATTAGATACAGGTATTCAGCTGAGTATGATACATTATGAGAATCTGCAATATGAATCTGTATAATTTACTTCATAGCTTGGAAGAGTTTTTCTGTAATATTTAATGAGGGATATATCCAAAGCTGTTTAAAAACTTTTACTTTCCCAGGGATATTATGCACTCATCTTTGCACTTTTTGCTCTTAAAATTAGCTAAAACATCAACAATTATTTTGACACCATCAAGTCTGAAAATAAAAGCATTTTCTTGTTACAGAAAGGAGAAAAATATAATCAATGTGATAAAGGGAATTGTCACATCTTATTTCTTTAAAAATGCAAGTACAATGGCTCCTAGCTGTCATATATGCTAAGGTTCTGAGAACGCATGAAATAGGAGGAAATCAGAGCTTGGCCCAAACTGTGAATCAAACTTCTGGACTATGGGATCAGTGTATGCTGTGATGTGCTCTGGCATGCCTTTAAGCACCTTGTCATAGCATGTCTGGCTCACTTTCCAATATTATCTAATTTTCCTTCTTTTTTTCTTTTTTTTATGAAAGAATTTGTTCCCGGTCCAAATCCGTGATTAGATTTTGTCTCAAGTGGAGCATGAACAGCAGGCACAAAAGGTGGGTCCCTCTTCTTCCTAAGATGACTACTCAGATCTGCTCTGGAAAGTAACTATCAAAATACTACGGATAATTTTCATATTATAATAACCTCTACTCCTGATGCTATTTCTATTCCTTTTAAACAGTGTGTTCATTTTAGTGAGATTTCCAAAACTATTGTTCTAAGACAATGGTGAGACCAAGCTTACTTTTTTGACTCTCTCTAGTGAGGCAAGATTGGAGTGGGATTGCAAGGATCAGTGTCTTGTAGATCTATGTGGCTTGCATTTTTCCATTGCTTTTATTTACTGACAAAAAAAATCATCCACTCAGCTTCACCTGTAACAGTAGCATAAGTTTGTGTAAATGTTTAATAAATAGCAGTTTCATTTCATTTTATCTTGTATATGTTCTGTGTTCTCAATTAATTGGAAGGTACTGTTAGGAATTTTAGATTAAGAAAAACAACCTACACCTTACCAATCCAAACAGGTAATATTCCTTCTTTGACAACTGGTTTATTATTCTGACACTTTACTATCTCCTGAATACATTAGATTTGCCCTTAAAAAGGAACAGAAAACTCTCTATTTCACAGTTTCTAACTCTGAATATAGAATACAAATTTAACATGACAACTCCTCATGGGCCAATTAATTTTTCCAAGCTATTTACTTGGATGAATATTTAATAAGTTGGCAGAGGAAACATTTAATATGGATGGGTTTGTCCACAGAAGTTCTGCCTCTGCAGATGGTTTTATTTAAAGTACTATTAAATTTGAATCTCCTCCACTTAGATATGTATACAAGCTATATCAAAATCCAGTTAGCAACTGTTTACCAAAATCTGTTGAGCTTTTTTAAGAATCAGGGCATTGTATTTAGGCACAAATGTACCTTTAAGAATCAGATTCAGATTTGGACAAAAGCTGAGCTTTGCTAAACTTGAACATCTTAAAGGATAATTAAGATGCCAATGTAAAAAGATGTGATCCAAAAAACTCTCATGGATTGCTGCTGGATTCAACTACAAAAGGAAAAACAAAACTGTGGCATGCTTAGGGGCCAATCCCACACTTTCAAGAGATTGTCCCACTGTCAAGTCTGTTCCTTTGAAAAAAATTTCGAAGCCATGGAATTGATGCCTAAAAGTGTGATTTAATGTAATTTTAGAAGTTTTTAGAATCATATAGAGTGTTCGGTTACCCTGATTTTAAGTCTGAATATTAAAGTCTCTTTACCACAAATTGTAGGCCTAGTCAAGGCCGAGCTATTTTCCAGCAGACACCTGCAAGATAACAGAAGACAAACAACAGGAGAAAACCCGAGAAGGCCCAAGAAGGCCCATCTGTCCCCCCGCCCCATGACGAAGGGGCAGATTGGCAGGGCTTTTGGGTGGGCATTAGGGAGAAATGAGAACTTATGATTGGATGTCCATGAGGGGTATAAAAACCCCAAGACTTCCTGACCTAGGGGTCAGATGCCTTGGGACTGATGGTCAGACCCTCTGTAACACCTTCGGGGGTTGGTCATCAGACCCCCTTGGGTTTGATCGTGGAAGCTTCTTCTAATAAAACCCTATATCTTTCTCCATTAACTTGTCTGCAGTGTGTCTCTGTTCACAGGGGTACGCGATCACAGGCATCAGAATGTTCAGGAGTGGAGGATGAGGAAGCTCCAGTGAATGATGCTGCACTGAGCAGGGACAATCACTAAACCCCTGGTTTTGCTTTCAGCTGACTGCAGTGACTACCATCTCCTTCCAGCCAGGCTCCTTGGCTCTGTACATGCTGGTTTAAGGTGCTTCAAGAAGCATATTGGTATATTGGTTAGTTCTGAACTTCATTCCCAGACATTTTAACCTACATAGAGTATCTGTCACAAATGGTGTGTTCTTGCCTCACTCAAGATTGAGTCTACTCTTTAGCAAGAACAGGGAGAGGAACACACACACACAAAAAAAATTTGAGAAATTTTAATTCTAACTCTGGATATGACCACAGCTGTTAATGCAAGGATCTAAGTTTGATCCTCTCCTTTCCCATAATTCATTTACTTTGATTAATGTCGACAAAACCTTAAAGAACTCAAAAGGTTTTCTCAAAAAAAAATTGTAATGGCCACATCCCTTCAGTCTTTGGGTAGCACTCAAACCTCTGGATGAGGTGAAAAGATCATAGAACTACTCTGGTGTTAAAGAAGTAAAACATTTGATGATGCAATTACTATACTATTTGCCTGCACCGGAGGCTGTGGAAAATTCACTTTCCCTACTATTAGAAAAATCTGAGGATATATACATAACTTACCTCTATCTTCCAGAGTTTTCCTGTTAATAGAAATAAAATAGATATGCCTGGGTAGAAAATAAAGCAGAGATGTTAAGCACTTCTTTTCAAGTTCCATGTATGTTAAGCTCACTCTCTAAAAACTGGCATGATCTTCTTTTCTGCAAGTTAATTGGGGGTATTTCTTGAAGAAATTTACTTTATCCAGCAAGATTCTGCCATAGTCTGATGAAAAGTGGTAATAAATGAAAAGAAAGCCATTATCAAAGTGATTTAATAAGAAATTATATGATTCTTTGAATAAATTGGTATTCATAAAAAGTAGTGAGTTATTCAGTGAACAGCTTTTTACAGCTCTGGAGTTTCTTGCAGATTATAAAGAACTAAATAGTTAGATAGCAAATAACAGCAATGCTGGAATCAAATATTAAGAGACTAAGATAGAAAGAGCAAAATTAACTGAATAAGGTATTTCATTAAATTTTATCAATTTTCCATATTATTCAATTAGTTTTGCCATAATTTCTGTATTTGATATGATTTTATGAATCAATTTTACTGTAGATCTATATCCCCCATTTGTGCTTCCATTACAGATGTTGGCTAAAAGTAATTTAAGCTTTCACCATGCTAATGATCAATGACAGTTATACTAACTCCATGCACAAAGGTGATGGCATTTCTATAGCCCTCATTTCAGGAAAGAGTTCTATGGGGCTAAACATGGAATGTATTCAAAGGATAATAAAGACTCCGGCATTAAGGAATTGTTTGTGAATGCAAAATCTCCCCTCTTATGCTGTGTAAACTCAGTATGAAGCATTAGTTCTCATTATATGCCTCTAAATTTTCAATAGTTATGGATAATACTGTGAAAAACCTGAAATTAATTACCCTAAATAGGTGTCCACAGTTTTATAGCATTGAAATAGATCATCATTACTAGGGCATGTCTGCCCAGACAGGTGAGTCATCTGGATACGAGCAGCTGAAACTTTGGCAATGCCAGTTACATTAGCAAATCCTCTTGGTTTCAAGGGTGATTTTTCTACATATTCCAAAGTAACATACTTGGTGACCATTAAATTTGGTGACTTTGATAGGTTTCCAGTTCAAATTCTGATGTCATAGAAATAGGGTTTCCCTGAGACAAGAATCCCCTTTCGATTTTCACAAAATAATGAATGCTTCAACCTCTGCATGAGAATATGAAAATTGTGGATCAAATCAATATTCATATTTTAAAAGCATTTGTAAGGGCTGTATTTCTGCTGATATCTGAATTTTGTTTTCCATATTCTAAATGGTATTACCTCCAAAAATCCTTTCTGGTGTAGATTAGTAAATGGTACATATTTTAAGGTACTGGTGACCAGATAGAAGATATGAATATCTGGCATGAGAAAAGAAACAAACTATAATTTCTGGGCTGGTATCTATTATCTGGGATAAACAATCAGAATGAAGAGCTGACTGAAACACCTGTGTCACAAGGCCAGGATAGTATGACGTATCAGGACTGAGGCTGAGTACGCGCAAAGCTGGAGATGCCTGGCTAAAGCAGAGCAGCAAGTGCTGCTTGTTGTGAAAGAAGGTAACGAATGGTGAGATAATGAGGTTAAATAGCCGGGAAAATGCCCACCCAGCCTATGTCTGCTGTACATACACGTATTGACATTTGAAGACATAAAGACAACAAAAGAATTGGGGTTTAGCGCAAATTACTTAGAAAATCTTTACAGATAACAGAAAGAGTATGGAGCTAATGGTAGCATGAGGGAGATGGAAGAATATTTTGTGGTTCTAAGAAAAGAAAAGATGGAATAATGTTACATCTATCATATTAAGTTATCAGAGAGCATCCAAAGGAAGGCAGCAAAGATGATGAAGGGCCTTGAGGGGAAGCCACATGAGAAGCAACTGAAGGAACTTGTTCTGTTCAGCCTGGAGAAGAGGAGACTGAGAGGGGAGACCTCATTACAGTCTACAGCTTCCTTGTGAGGAGGGGCAGGCACTGATTTCTTTGTGGTGACCAGTGACAGGACCTGAGGGAATGGTATGAAGTTGTGTTGGGAGAGGTTTAGTTTGGATATTAGAAAAAGGTGCTTCGCCCAGAGGGTGATTGGGTGCTGAAACAGGCTCCCCAGGGAAATGGTCACAACACCAAGTCTGCCAGACAATCAGTCAAGTCTGTTGACAGTAGGTTTGTGAATTCCTTTGGTAACCTGATACCATCAGAGAGCATTGTTGTTTGGCCACAACACCAAACCCAATGGAACAAATATCAAAACCAGTATTTAGAAAGTATCAGTAACTCATGGGGGAGTAAAAATATATCTTTATCGTTTCTTCATCTTTTTATTTTGAAAAATAAAAAGTAAATTTAAAATGGGAACCTAGAAAACAAATGGCAAAAACTTTGTTTACAGGAATGTAGAATTGCAGAGTGCATCAAAGTGCAGACCTCTAAAAACTGTGAAACATATGCCTTCTTTAATCTCTGATGTAAAACACCAACAGCACATAATCACTCCATTTACCTTTGAGAAGTTTTTAACTGAAGTATGTACACCTTTGTCAGTCCATCAACGATGAAACTTATTCCACCAGAAGAACACAGAATTAGGCAAATCTCATGACTCCTTCCCTTCCTTTTACAAACACACAGCGACATTCAGTACCATGTTTTCAAATATCATGACCATGGTCATCTCAACCCAGACTTTTGAAAGTCTCACTGACAGTCCCTCTGTTAGTTCATTCTACAGGACACAGCACTGAAACATGGAACATCAAAACTCTCACATCATGTGTAGCTCTTTCACTTTGATGCCCAACTGGAGGTGTGACAGAAAACATAAAAACCTTCTTAAGCAGGCACAGTCCATCCCTTTGACTTCAATTTAAAAGTATATATTTTCAAAGCAGCTCCATGACACCCTTCAGTCATCATTATCAATTAACACAGAGGATAAGATGATGACTGTGTTTTAATCCTTAGAAATAAATATTGATTTTTATTTTTTTCATACTTGCTTTTTTGAAGAAGTGAATTCAATTACATAACAACAAAACCCATATTGGAATGATGCCAGTTGTGCAAAAATTGTCTATAAGGATTTCGTTAAACAGTAAGATGATTTACTTCAGCTATTTTCATTCTGTATTGCACCGTTTCTCCACAAAGACTCCATTTCCAAAAAAAAGTACATGGAAAACAATTTTCAGAGTAGCACCTCTGAGGAATCATTGAAATGAAACCTCAGATTTGCACTTAGAAGATTCTGTGCTACATTTTGCTTATATAAAAGCATCACCTCAGTTATTGAGTGAGCATGTGTGGAGCTAAGGGTATGAACTGCAGCAACCTGTGCTGCAGCCATCCATCCAAATTACAGTGCAGTCTTGTTCTCTGCACATTGGAGGCAAGAGGGGAAATGTGGGGCCTATGGAATAGTGAGTTAGCTTAAGGAAAAGAACAGGAATAACTTTGTATGACCACTATTGGTCAAGCAGCACTCATCAAATTGTCAAACACATCAATCTGTAGGATATTATGGTTTTGACATGTTATTTGTTAGATAAATGTGAAGAAAAAGACAATCTACCCTATGACTAGATTATTTGCTGTGATCCATTTACTCACATCTATTACTCAATGTCTGCAAAACAGCTACCTTGGTGCTGATGTATGTTCTTTAAGGATTTGGCATAGCTACTGTTTAGACCTGACCAGCTGAGCTCTTTCCTAAATTAAAGGAAAACAGAGAAATAAACAAGATTAAAGTAAATGTCAATAAGAAATAGTTCATAAACAATCTAATATGTCAAATAAAATATAGGAAATGAAAAAGATGGCAGAAAATTAATAAATGTGCTAAAGCAACCTCATATTATCCAGTGCTGAAAAATTTACAGTCATACAGATGCTATAAATTTGTGACAATACACAGGAATGGAAACAAATGGGAGGTAAACAAGCAAAGTCAGTGCTGAAATGTTTGTGATATTGGAAAATATTTTACTAGTAATCAGACTGCTGTGATAGATGCAAAAATTTTAGTGAATTCCACAGAAGCGTTGTCTTGAACGTGAGTTTAATTTATATAGACACCAATTTGTGGTAAAAGAAACTTTACACCCTTTTCTTAGGAGTTCCATTTTGTGCATTTCATTTAAAAAAATTCTTAATTTAGATCTCAAGGAAATTAGGATTCTTTTTCTATGTGAATTCAGTGGGGTTCTGTCTGCCATATACAGAAACACTTTTGTGTGCTCCTTAATTCTGGCAGTGCATGAGTGTCAACACATGCCAATCTTCATAGATAAAATGCAGGCTGTTGCGTCCCTGCCACAGTGATACTGGGACAGGCTTCTCAAACGTTTTACTTCAACCTGTCGATCATCTTCTTCACTAAGAGCAAAAGACAACTGCCCATGTCTGTTGACTGTGCTCAGGGATAGGTTCCACAGCTCTAAATACTTGGATGGTGACAGGTATGCCCATATTCAGGTATTAAATTTGTCAAAAAGTGGTCTGGCAGCTTCAGAAAAGGCTCAGGGTGGGACTCAATGCACCTTGCCAAAAATCTCCAATGCAGATGTCTGAATCTAGATGACTCATCATATGTTCCTTTTATAATCAGGGAAGAGAAAAAAACAGTGATTCATCTGACATATTTCAGACATCAGCCTCCTGCTGTAATAGTCACATCGTGCAAGAGCTTATGTTTTTTTCTTTGATTACGAAGGGAGTTTAGGTGACAAGCCCAGATCTAGACATGTACAATGAATCTTACCTCAAGTTTCTTTATTTCAGTTAAAAAATTTCTCCTTGTAGGGCACTCAGTAATCACTGTGAGATGTGGATTTGAGAGAAGATATCAGAACCAAACCAAACCAAACCAAACAACAACAAAAAAATCACTGGGTAGTCCATATGGTTCTTTGGGGTACCATATTGTGGGATGACATGCCTGTGCATTCATCAGCTCTCTAAGTGTTATGTTCTGGTCCAACAGTCTCTGACACAGATGGTTTAGGAGGATTCCAGTACAGCTTAGATCATTACTCCAGTCCTAAAATGCCTATCGATGAGCTGGAACATCTGAGTAAAATATCAGGCCCGATTATCACAGTGACACCTGCTAGCTGAAAATCTGGGAATCTATGTAGAAAGGAAAGGCATAAGAACTTGTTCTGCTATGTAACACTGGCCTGTCTCACATCCTTCCCTGTACATCTCTCCATGTGGCTGTTTAGATGAGGTTTGAAGTGTGGTTGTTACACATATGGATAGGCACATACAGGAGAGAGTGTTAATGTGGCTTGAACTAGCAGCCATAGGCGTGAAAAAAAAAAAGACAGAGGCTTTCTTGGCTTTCTCATGGACTTCTCAGGCATGCCAGAGAAGTGTACTCTCAACTTGCTAGACTGCATTGAAATATAAGCTACCATGTCTTCTCTGCTCCTGACAAAAATTATGGTGTTTCCCTGTGTCTGCATTTCTCTACCTGTACAATGGTTAAAACCTGACAGCCTTAAAGCAATCTTCTCAGTGTTGTTTTATGTATATAAAATGATTGAAGATATTTGGAAATAAAAAAATTATTAAAAAGACAATTTTTTTTCCTGTTTGTTTCCTTCTTGCTATATTACAAGGAATTACACATGGAGTTGCTACAAGTGTAAGACTTACAAAACAACTAAACACAATAAATTTGCTGCTGTACATCAAATGCTTTGAAATGAGATAAAGAATGTATAATAACAGCTTTAAAACAAACTGTCTGGTAGGGCAGTTCAGCTATACAGTCTGAATTCCACATCTGTGTGAACACACTTCAACCATTTTAATCACAAGCAATTGCTGACTGAGAGTGTATATGTCCTCAAAAATTTGCCAATCTCCCTCTCACATGAGCAATGTGTGACACTAATACTTTAGGGTACTTTTGTAAAAGCTGTACAAGAAGGGGATCAAAATAAGAAACCTCTGCTGATTTAAATGTCACATTCTTGGCACAGGTTAAATACCCATAAAAATTTACAGTCAAGATTAAAAGATGAGACTTCAGATAGTACCCAAGAAAATGACCTCTTGGTACTTAAGTATGTGAACTAGCTTAGAAATGGGATAATACTAGCTTTAAGAAGACTGGATTTTCTGACCTGATAAATGAGGCTTTTTGTTCTGCATGATCTTCTACTTTTTGCCTTCATTTTTATCTCAATTTGACACTGTTCAGCAAATCGAAGTGAAAAAAAACGCAACACATTTTCAAAATATTTTAGAACATCACATAAATAAGGGGAATGCAGGTTGAACAGACGTATTTCAGTTATATTGTGTCATACCAATAAAATCTAGGCAAGTCCAAGGGATCTTCATTGGACAGTGAGAATCTGGAGATTCTCAGGCAATTAAACCCCTGGAAGTAGAATTTACAGACCACCTTCTCAGCAACATTGCACAGCAAGTACACAGTGATAGTTTGAGATGAAAGAGACGGGTAAAAAAGGTTTTTGTTTCACTAAATCTGGATGGATAAGAAAATGCAATCAGTACAAAGAAGTGGAAGGCTGACTACCTTGCCTTTGAATCTCTCTGAAAACAGCTTGGGTGGACAGTTGATACACTCCTGCACTTATAAGAACTAAATAGACAGAAATATTTCTAACATTTGAAAACCTACTGAGTTAAGTCCCCAAAGGTGAGCTTATCTCTATTTTGAACATAGATACATTTCTTAGAGATATCGTCCTCATTATCTTCTGTTTTCTAGCTTTATAAGCAAAAGATACGTCCTTTGTTCAGTAATATGGTGATCGACAGGAACATTAATTATTATGAGGTGTTAAAAATTATGAGTGTAGGAAACCAGGTTGATAAAACTTGCTAGAATCAGGTTCTATCTACTTACTTGGCTCATTTATACTTGTATGTCTCTCACAGATATTTGTAATTAGATCAGAAGAAGAAAGTAATCTTTTCTTCCTGATAAGAAAACTGAAAAAGTGAAAAAGTTCCTACTCATCTGTTCCAGCTTTTAAATGAATGTTTTCAGTTTTGACATTTTGTTATTTTCATGGCATCTCTTTATGAAATTAATTTTTAAAAATATTAAAAACAGCTATCTTAGTTATAATCTTATTAAAACATCACTCCACATCTTAATTTTTAACTGCAGCACCTTCTGGTTTTGGTATTCTGAGGGGAAAAGGAGATCTGAGGAAGGATCACAGCTGATCATGACAGTAGTTCTCCACTACTACAGGTAGCATGGATGTGGACTGAGTGTACAGATAGTCCTAGGTAACTTTGGGAGCTAACAGTGACTTCTGGAGCTACCTTGCTGGCTGGCTTCCTCCTCTAGCCAGGGGTGAAGTGTACGCAGCAGATTTCATGCCAGTACAGAATGCTGCAGTTATGTGATACAATCCCAGCACATAAGCCATATTTCATCTGTTTAAGTGCCATATGCAACTCCATACCCACGAATTGGCTATTTTTGCCTTAGGCACAGAAGTCAACCATAATTAAACACGCACAGTTTCCAAAAGTCAAATTTAGCCCAGTGCAACTATCAAAAAAGTATTTGCATGTCTTTGATCCAAGGCTGGATGACGTTTTGACTTTGAAATCCTGTGAAGCACACCTTCAGAGACCTTCATCCATAATGTAAGCAAGTCAAACTTCAGTCTTCCATCTAGTGACCTTACATCAGTGCAGAGCCTGAAGAACTACTCCCCTGTATATAAATAGCCTGCCAGTGTGTTCATTAAACTGGGTATTCTTCGTAACTGTAGCAAGCCAAACCATCATTCTGGTAAAATCGATTTGTTCCTCTCTGAATAAACATTATTGTGATAGCATTTACTCTGCACAATAGGAAAGAAACTGTGTCTTTTTTTGACAACAGCTTTCCTGTAGCTCATCCAACAGGTTGGAAATAGATACTTGGTACTGCATTTTCACCTCGAAAAATACTATGTCCAGTATATTCAGCCTTGAAAAAAAAGGCTTGGGGGTGACCTAATTGTGGCTTCCCAGTACTTGAAGGGAACTTACAGGAAAGATGGGACAAGATTGTTTACAAGAACATGCAGTGACAGGAATGCATTCAATTTGAAAGAGAATGGGTTTAGATTAGATATTAGGAAAATATTCTTTTCTCTGAAGGTGGTGAAGCACTGGAACAGGTTGCTCAGGGTAGCTGTGGGTGCCCTGTTCCTGCAGGTGGTCAACGCCAGCTTCCACAGCGCTCTGAACAACCTGGTCTAGCTGCAGGTGTCCCTCCACAGCAGAGGGGTTGAAACTAGAAATCTTCAAGATTCCCTTCCAACCCAAAGCATTCTATGATTCTATGGATATCCTGAATCTGGCCTTTAATAATAGTAATAAGCATAATGATTCAGTGTCCCTCTGTAAATAGTTGGGGGATTTTTATTTAATTTTTGTATTTTTTATTTTAAGAAGCAAGGGTTATGTTTGTCATAATTGTTAGTTATTCACTGAATGTTCACTGAGCACCATAAAATATAGGACGAAGGTAAAAGTAAATGTTGAGACTACTAGAGAAGGGTTTAAACCTTTATCTTGCATTATTGATACCTTGTTTCATCAGTATTGATAAATTATTTCAGTGAGTTGGTGGTTCAGGCCATCATTTTTATAAAGCAGTGGCAGAGTGAAAGAGTTCTTGTGTATGTAAACCAAGAAAGCTGCAATGAACTTCAAATAAGCAGGCATACTGAGTGTGATTCTTTTCACTTTATAGTCACTGAGAAGATATAGAGATATTTAAAGAACAATTAACCTTATCCTAAGGTAAACACCTAAAATAGTCCAGATTAACTGTGTTCTAAATGTACCCACTGCTCTCCTTTCACTGCAGTTGAGAATTTGATGAGTAATTCAGGTTTAGTGTCTACTGTGTAGGTGTTCCACGCTACATAAGTCTAATTCATTTGACTTGACTCTGTAAAGCAGAATATAACTAACAGGCATGGATATGCCAGGCTCAGTTTTCAATTAGAACAGGTGAATCACTCTCACTTCAGAAACAGAGCTGTAATTCTATAGGAGTAAGGGATTTTGCTAAATTTAACATATATAAAAGCAAATGGGGTTATTAAAGCTACTTTTCACTTGCCTTTCCCTTGCTGGTTATCCTACTTCTCTTCCATAAGCCTTCATGACAGAGTACCAAGACATGTTCACTAAATTGTTGGGTTTATTGTGTTTTTTAACTGGCAAGTTTTAATTTGTAAGAAAATCTTCTTGCTAATTTGAACAAGTAGTAATTTAAACATGTATGTAATTGCTAGTATCACCCTCTTGGAGCATAGAGGGCTTGCAGACTTAGTCCTAGCTTTCAGGGACTAATTAAACCTATATTTTGCCTTGAGCCCAATTTAAAAATGTTCTCCTGACTTAGTTCACTTACCTTGAAGATGCTAAATGCTGGCTTCTGATGCAAGGCTGCATGGATATGCCAAATCAATGTAATTAATTCTGTTCATATAAGAAACAAAGCTGAAAGGTTGAGTCTCTCTTCACTAGTGTAGGTCAGTAGACAGTACTCAAGGGAATGATGATGCTGTAGTATGGATGCAAATGAGGATGTTTTAGGACACAGAATACCAAGGAGAAAAAGACAGACAGTCAGTAGGCCCCACTGACACTCAGCTGAATTGACACCAAAGGGAAGAGAAGGGGGTTTGTTGGTTTGGTTTGGGTTTGGATTTTTTATGAGAAATCACTTGTTTCCCTTTCTCTTGATATTGGATATTCAATAGCAGGCTGCAGCTCTAATGCATTGCTGCTGGCAGTCTCCCCTGCCCAAGAAAAGCTCAGAATCAAGCAGGATGGGGCTGCAGGGAGATAGTTACCTCTCACTGGTACTGGCATAAATTAAGTAGCTGGGGGATAGCTCTTTCTTATTTATGTCAGAAGTTGCACAAATTCCCTGGCATCTAGAAAATTCACTGCTACACAAGACTAGCACTGAGAAGCAGAAACTCTTCTACCACAGTTGCAATAATGGGTCAAAAAAAGACAAGAATTTCATTCAGGAAATGCTCTGATGTATCTATTTCTGAATAGAAATAGAAGCTATCCCTATTTACACTTATTTTTGTTTCATCACTAAGTGCAGGACAGGGTTAATACTTTGCCATTCTCTTCTCCTGCTGTGTGGAGGTACTCCTCTCGTGACTAGTTACAGCTCCACTAAAAAGAGGTTCCTGTGTCAGGTGGAATGTCCAAATACATTTCCCAAATAGATCATCACAGAGAAAGCATTACACCAAAAGAGACACTTGGAAGCCGTACTCTGCCCATCACAAATGAGAAACAGGCTCTATGAAACAGAGGGGAACAAAATCAAAATATCTCAGAGCAGAGTTGGCTTCAGGTGGTTTGAACTTCATGCATACTGTTTTAATCAAGACACACTGGGACGTAATGCACAGAATGGTTAAAGGATGACTAACACTTATGGGAGTTGCAAGGCTAAATTCTTTACTTACCCCCTCATAAACAACATCCACATTGAATAATGCTGTGAAGGGCAAAAGCTGGGTCAACTAACACAGTTATTTGAAGATTTAATGAGAAATTTCCATACATTTTTAGGGATATAAAAGCACATCTGAAGAAGAAAGCCCAGGTGAGTAAAACTTGACACCCGTACAACAGTAACTGTTGTACAGATTTCAGTAACATGGCAAGTGATCATTTATACAGTAAAAATTATTACTCTGTCAGCCTTTCACAAAAAGCTTGTCTTCCTTTGAAAACTGCATTCTTTCTGTAAGGACATGGTATGTGCGATACTCTGAGATCAGTTCCTGTGGTAATGCATGAAATTCTGCAGATCAAGAAGCAAGTTTAGGGGCCAGCACAGTACTGTATATTTAAAATTAAGATTCTCAGATGAGCTGTGTTGGCAACAGGAGAGTAGATACAGTATTTTCAGTCATCCCAAAGATTCATTTCTTCCCTTCAGGTACAGTAAATGGTACATATAGAATATGTTGCAATCTATCAATCTTCTAAGAAAAATTCCATTCAGCTATCAAGAGCGAACTTTTTAAAGTCTTCATTAATTTGTCACCAAAATTAGAGCATGCTCTTGAAATTTACTGATGTTGTAAAGTCAAAAGCCATCATCAAGACAAAGGAGAATTCAGCTGTAATACAAGAAGATGTGTCTGGCATTAGGGACTGCACTAACAGTATTGTGAAATCCTGCAGTGCAATGCCATGCTCGTATGGTGCAAAGATTCCTGCCTAAGATTCAGAGTTCTTCACTGGAAAAATAACCAAAACCCCTTAAAGCTTCAATAGTACCCAATAAAATTATGAGTGATGTTGCAATATATATTAAAAAAAATCAACAAAACAAAAAATACCATCACGAAGAAACAGAAAAAAAATAGGTAAAGCTATGAGTGTTTATTAAGCTATTCTGAGTTCTACCTGAGGTCCTTAGAGTGTTTTTTTTTCTTTTTTATTCTTCATTTTTTACTATTTGTACTGGACCTTTCTGTTCATACACACATTAAAGACATATCCTACCCAGAAGATTCAATAGCCCAAAATAAAAATCAATAAACTCACTTTTAGTTCAGTAACGTGAATGGAAAAAAATTTACCTCCATGTCTAAGACATGCCTATAAAATATCAATACTTGGTATTTTGGACACACAAAAAGATATCTACTATAGGAAAATTACATTTAAAATTTATTTTAAACTATTATTTTTTTAAATAAACTAAGTGTATAAAAGTTCTGATGTTAGAGAAATATAAGCCATGGATTATGGAAAACATTGTGTCAGTTTACCTAGAATATTGATCATGTGGCCAATGCAGCTATTTTATATTTGCAGACATTATTAAACATGTTTGAGGGCTCCTAGGTACAAAAATATCAATCTTGACTCAGGAAGTCCCTCAGCTTTGGTTGGTAGGAGGACATGTAGTGCAACTATTGCTGTGTTTGCCCTGTCTTATCATTCCTCCCTAGGCATTTGTTTATGGGCCATTAGACATAGATTATATTAGATTTAGACAACAGCTACGGAGGCTCAGTGAGCCTTTGATCTGACAAGGAAGAGATGCCCTTTGACAGGGAAGACTTCTCACTACAGGATATGTCAATTCCACAAGAGAGTTATGCTCAACTTTCCTCTTATCTGCTACTTTGCAGTGCCTGAGAAGATAAGAATACCACAACTGACCAGTGTTTTAGCAGTGGTATTTAACAAGTTACAGCAAAAAAAGTCTGTGAGAAAAGGACTGCATTTGCAAAAGAGGTGATTTAGACAGCACTAAGAGAGAGAGGATTTCATTTGCCATGCGATTCCTGGACTGAAATTCTGAGAAACATATAAATACTGTATTCCTGCTGAAAATAAACCTTCCTTAAGAAATTTGCTTCATTTTCTTTAAGTACCTTCAGTAGGAAATTAAAAAAGGCTAAACAGATATCCTTTCCCCAAGTAGATTAATTTACATATTTACTTATCAAATTAGGTAGTCAAGAGACTTTTTTAATGATACAGTCACAAGAATTCACAGTATTCACTAGTGTGCAATTAACGTTATTGGCTGTAAAGCTGTCTATTCAATCTGTGTGGATGCTCACACATATTTGTTATGAAGTTAGATTTGAGCAAACAGCCCACCAGTATAATTGAGATATTCTAGGAAAGAAAATAATTCAATATAGTACTCCTGTGAGAATTTATATGATACAAAAAGAGCAATCCCATTCATTATGTGCCAAAGCTGATAGCAGATTTCTTTCCGCACAATTTTCTGATTGCTGGTAGCCTTATGAAGTGCAGAAGGAAGAGCATTGACACCAAGTCGGTGGAGGTGATCTGGCCCCTATATTCAGCCTTACTGAGGCCGCATCTGGAGTGCTGTGTCCAGTTCTGGGCTCCTCAGTGCAAGAGAGACACAGCTTCTGGAGAGGGCTACAAAGATGATTAGTGACTGGAACATCCCTTCTGCAAAGAGAGGTTGAGGGAGCTGGCTCTGTTAAACCTTGAGAAAAGACAGCTGAGAAGAGAATTCATCAATGTCTATCAGTATCTGAAGGGCAGATGTCAAGAGAATGGTGCCAGGCTCTTCTTGGTGCTGTCATGCAATAGGATAAGAGGCAATGGGTAGAAAGTGACATACAGAAAGTTCCACCTGAACATGTGGAAGAACAACTTTAGTGTGCAGGTGACCATGCACTGGAACCAATTGCCCAGAGACATTGTGGAGTCTCCCTCACTGGAGATATTTAAGAACTGTCTGGATGCAATTCTATGCAATGTACTCTAGGATGACCCTGCCTGAACAGAGAGGTTGGACCAGATGACCCACTGTGGTCCCTTCCAACCTTATCCATTAGGTGATTCTGTGATTCTTTTCATATATCACCCTGGATAAAGCCCCAAACTAAAATTCAAGACTGGATACAGAATCAAAACTATGCCTTTTCTTTTTGCCTTTGCCCCCTGAATGCTCTTTTGAAACTTTGTCTTCTCTTTGCCTTACCAACACACACTAATCCCCTAGACATTCATACTTGTTGATGCAAAAAGTGATATTTAATTGGATCCTATTCTTTTCTGAAATCTCTTACTTATTTCCAGTTTTAGGGCAGAAGTACTTAAGTCATTCATGCATTCTTTGTCATATTAAGAGTAGTGACTCCTACTATTGTTCATCCAGGATCACTGTCTTTTTCACTCAGATAATTTTACAGTCATGCTGAATTGATTGCCTGTATTTCATTCACTCTTAACATGCCATTGCTTTCTCTCACATGGCAGCACTAATTTGTTAGATTTTTAATTATTATCTTTAAATTTATGTGTTTGTCTAAATAACAGGAGATGAATGGTTGTGGAAATCGAATTTGCATCATAAGCTATTTCTCAAGATAGCCAGAATCAAAAAAAAAAAAACAAACACCAAACAACCAAGCAAACCACAAACAAAAGAGCAGCAAAGCACATCACCTTGTTTTCACATTAAAAATTGCTATAAGTCTTGAAAATGGCATAGCATAGTGATAATAACAAGTGAAATTATAAATTACACTAATTATACCCATCTTCACTTTATAGATTTTGTTTGTGAGGCTTCCTTTTTTCTGCAGTGAAGAAGGCTATACTCCTATAAGATTATTTATTAGTACCTGGTCCAAATTGATTTCACATAATCATACCAGACTAAGAATGAAAATACCTCTTTTATAATGAGCCATACACACACATACACATGTATACAAAACATTAACAGCAAAAGATAATATTTCTAATTGCTAGCATAAAAGTGCAAGAACCTTGAAGTTTTCCTTTAACTGTAAGTGATCTGACTGTCATGCCATTATGAAATACAATATATTATCATCAAATTACTTCCTATTATGTTAAACCATTACAAAGCACAGAAGGCTTTGTAACAAGACAGAGCTTGTCAGTTGATGGGTTGCTTCTTGGCACGATCCAGCTGTGTGTTAAACAAATGGAAACATGTTAGTAGCAAGACTTCCAAATCTATCAGTATCTGTCAGTTAGAGTAGTAGTTGTTTTTAGCTGGGTGTATTTTCTGANTTAGAGAGGACTCCTGTGCATACTGTGCAGGAATTATTGTCCATCACAGAAATTCATTTTCTAGTGATTCTGTATTAAACTGGTCTGCTTGTTCACAAACTATTTGTATGTGTTGCATTATGGGCTTTGCTTTAATCATTATTTAGAAGTATTATTAAATTTTGAAATTGATATTTTCCTAAAGTGATTCTATTTTCTTGCTTATCTTGTTCCTCATTTGCACTGAAAATGCAAAATCCACCAAGGGTTACTGTGATGTGATAAAATGGAGGAAAACTGCTCTTGGTTTCCAGACAGATGTTTGGGACAAACAACTGTCTTGATTGTAACTCATCATCATTTGTGAATTACCTTGTCCAACAGTGTGAGAGCGGTTGAGAGCCTTTTTAGAGCTTGCAATTCCTTAATCTTTACTTTCCAGCTAGATGCCAATGGAAGTAACCTAAAAAATGCTGAGAAACACAAAACACGCAAAGACAGATGGATTTTAACACACCTCAGAACAGAATAGCTAATGAATTTTCTGTTCATGTATCTGAGACTCTGTGTTGCACCAGTTCAGACACATAAAACTACTTGTAATCTTGGTGTAGTATCATGATTCTGTATGCCACTCACTCTGACATTTTGGAGTTTGCTTAGGCTGTGATACCTCCTTAGCTGCACAAAAAAAGGCAGAACAATAGTAACATGCTCTGGATTTAGCCCTTCATTGATCTATATTTGTATTTTCTATGTCCTTATTGTTTCATTTTCAAGCTTTCATAGAGGTTACAGAAAATTTAGGCTAAATAACTGAAGCAAAATAAAATGTCCAATGCATGGTTTTACTGGGAAATGTAAGATAAATGGAAGTTTAAAGGATGGGTTTATTTTTTTCAATTTAATAAGCAGAAAATGTAGCAATGTTAGTTTAGAAGTTTCTTCCCAAAACATGTCCTGGAGAGGTGGAAGGATTTACATGAAAGTACTGATACATATGTACACTTGAACATACAAGCAGCTGCAAACATAAAATTTCAGTTAATACGATGCACAACAGACACTCTTCCCTATAATTGTACTTGCAAGTCAACCAGAATTTCAAAGCTCTGAAAGGAGTTCAGTTTTAAACAATGTTTCTGAGGGGCTTTTATCTTGACTCTTTAAAAAAAAAAATCACTCTTGCATTAACATTGGTATATATAAAGTTTGCAACCTGGGACCAATTTTTTAGGCAAAGTAACACACCTTCAATTTTTAAATTAAATTGTACAGACTGTTAACCTATAATCCTATGTATAGTTATGACATTTTCCCTATATGTATAAAAAGAAAGTTTAATTACACATGGAAAATGTCGNAGAGAGGACTCCTGTGCATACTGTGCAGGAATTATTGTCCATCACAGAAATTCATTTTCTAGTGATTCTGTATTAAACTGGTCTGCTTGTTCACAAACTATTTGTATGTGTTGCATTATGGGCTTTGCTTTAATCATTATTTAGAAGTATTATTAAATTTTGAAATTGATATTTTCCTAAAGTGATTCTATTTTCTTGCTTATCTTGTTCCTCATTTGCACTGAAAATGCAAAATCCACCAAGGGTTACTGTGATGTGATAAAATGGAGGAAAACTGCTCTTGGTTTCCAGACAGATGTTTGGGACAAACAACTGTCTTGATTGTAACTCATCATCATTTGTGAATTACCTTGTCCAACAGTGTGAGAGCGGTTGAGAGCCTTTTTAGAGCTTGCAATTCCTTAATCTTTACTTTCCAGCTAGATGCCAATGGAAGTAACCTAAAAAATGCTGAGAAACACAAAACACGCAAAGACAGATGGATTTTAACACACCTCAGAACAGAATAGCTAATGAATTTTCTGTTCATGTATCTGAGACTCTGTGTTGCACCAGTTCAGACACATAAAACTACTTGTAATCTTGGTGTAGTATCATGATTCTGTATGCCACTCACTCTGACA
>VWZD01008514.1:265378-307631 GCA_013396695.1 Sakesphorus luctuosus
GCAAACATAAAATTTCAGTTAATACGATGCACAACAGACACTCTTCCCTATAATTGTACTTGCAAGTCAACCAGAATTTCAAAGCTCTGAAAGGAGTTCAGTTTTAAACAATGTTTCTGAGGGGCTTTTATCTTGACTCTTTAAAAAAAAAAATCACTCTTGCATTAACATTGGTATATATAAAGTTTGCAACCTGGGACCAATTTTTTAGGCAAAGTAACACACCTTCAATTTTTAAATTAAATTGTACAGACTGTTAACCTATAATCCTATGTATAGTTATGACATTTTCCCTATATGTATAAAAAGAAAGTTTAATTACACATGGAAAATGTCGAGCTAGTTAGGATAATGCAAATTTCTGACTTTCAAATAACTGGGAAAAGGATTTTAGCCAATCAAATATTAGAGAAAATTAGTTGTTTAAGTGATAGCCAAGTTATATATTAAGGCCCAGAACTGGAAAATAGATTTTTTTTTACTTAAGTCTGTTCTGAAGTTCACACTGTGATGAGTTGTGTCTTCTTTCCTACAGAGAACATAGAAGATATGATCAGATGTATAAAAAGTACTAGCTGGCTAAAGCAAATGATGAATGAGGTACTCCAAATTCTTTATAGCAGTTGTGGATTTGCATTTCAGAAGTAATGAATCTGATGGAATAACCATACATAATATTAAATTTTAGTCTATAGTACCTCTAGGGCTTGAATTACTTTTCTTCCTTTCCTCATATTAAGAATTTTCAGCCTTCATATGCCCTAACCTATTTCACTAATAATGCTACAAGGTCCCTGTAGCATTAGTGTTTATTTTACTGGAAACAAAGCTAGACAACTCTTTTCCTCCACAGCACTACTGGGATACAATATACCTTCAGTCTCCTTTGAAGGATCACGAGCTGTTAGATGAGATATATTTGAAAAGAAATCAACTTAGGTGCGTGCTTTTCAAAATCAATTGATTTATACTTCAACTCATGCAATTTAGTGGAACTTATCTGGTAGAAGAGCAACTCAGATTACTCCAGAGAACAAACCAAGGGTGTATTATGTAACAGGAACCCTGATTGTGCCTCAATTAGAAGACAGTTAGAAGAAAATATTAATTTCCAATACTGCGACCAGGCTGCAGAATGCATTGAATTATTGCAATTCACCAGTGATGGACACAGTGAAAAGCTCTAAATGAGATTTAAAATTACTTTCTGAATTAGGAAGCCATCAACTTGAATGTTTGGACATATGTGAGCCATTACTGAATGATTAATTAAAGTACAAAGGATAAAAAGCAGCATACTTTTAGTCATCCTCCATTAATGGCTATGAAAAAGAATTAGCAGTGTTGTTCCACCATGATTCCTGGCAGAGCCCTCACTGGACTTGTTAGAAATAAAGGGTGTCTAGGAGTGACACTAAGCTTCCTGGTACATTTGCTGAAATCTGTGCTTATTAGGGGCTAAATTTTAAGTCTGGACTCTAGCTATGAGATGCAACATGCAGACTCTTCCATATCAGAGGAAAGAGCTAACAGGGAAGAAAGCAAGTCTGTCTCTAACACCACTAGACTGCAGAAACTATTTAGACTGTTACCTTACATAGGAATGCCCTGAGGAGAACACTGCATTTCAGTACAAGCATTTGGGAAGGACAAGGGTCCTTCCCCCGAGGAGTCTGGAGAGAAAAAGAAGCTCATAACCATTGTGTTAGCATCTCAGAAATGGAGCTTACTTCTGTTTGCACCACTTCTATAACACCAATCCATTCTTCAGAGAGCAAATGTTGTTCTAAGTCCCACTGAGTCACAGCAGGATTGTCCCAGAGTGTCTGCAAGTTCATCTCGACAGAAAGGAGAACTTCAGAATTCTTCCATCTGCAGCACCATAAGGCTGGATAATCTTCTGGCACGCATTATTTTACAAGCTTGTACTCACATAGTAAAACAGAATATCTATCCCTAGGGCTGAATTCCATATTTAGAGATGATTTTTTTTTTTTTTTGCTTTTACTCAATTGATTTTTATTTCAAGTTTGGCTTTACTGAAATCCAAATAGCTGTTTACACTAGAAAGCCTCAGACTTGCCAAGACACCAGTATGTCCTCAGCTGCATACTATGTGGGTAGGCAGCCCTATTCAATTCAGAGAAACTACTCACAGTAAGTACATTTTGAGTATGGATATTTATATTGTCACAGAATCAAAGCAGACCTTCTCAGGGTAGCAATGGTAGCAGAGTCTGACCATAACAGGTATTATTTCATTCCTGTTCTTCTAAACAGGCAGAACCACAGATTGAAACTGATCACAGTGGGTCATCTAGTCCAACCTCCCTGCTTGAGCAGGGTCATCCCAGAGCACATTACACAGGATTATGTTCAGATGCTTCTTGAATTCCTCCAGTGAGGCAGTCTCCACAATGTCTCTGAGAAATCTGGCACCCTACTGGCTCATAGACACTCATGTCCACCAGGTTCCCCAGGTCCTTTTTCATCAGGTCAGTCCCTAGTTTGTACTGGTGCATGGGTTATTCTTCCCCAGCTGCAGAACACTGCATTTACCTTTGTGGAAATTCAGAAGGTCCTCCTGAAGGGCTGCACAGAACTCTGTGGTATCAGCCGCTACTCCCAGCTTTGTGATATCAGCTAAGTCCTTGACCAGGCACTTTACCCCTTCGTCCAAGTCATCACTGGAAGTCTTTGTTCCATTTTATAAATTTGCATTATCAGTTGGAGCTGCCTTTTGTTTCTCCATTTTTAATTCATATTTCAGATGTTTCTAGATCTCTTTAGTAGCCTGTGAGATTACTTCCAAGCCTCCCTAGGGAAGTCATCATGGCACCAAGTCTGCCAGAGGTCAAGAAGTGCTTGGACTATGCTCTCAGACATGTGGTGGGATTCTTGGGTTGATCCTGTCCAAGGTAAGGAGTTGGACTTCAATGATCCTTGTAGGTCACTTACAACTCAGGAGTTTCTGTGATTCTATAATTTAATTCAGAGAATCATAGAATTCTGTGGCAGTGTAAAGTTTATGCCTTCAATATAGCCCTTATTTCTGTTACCATTTCTGTTACCTTAACCTTAATGGTGAGTCATAGTACTTCTGGGACTTTTTTCTATTTTTTTCCCTGAAGAATTTTCTGAAGTTTACTTCTGAGAGTCTTTAGTTGTTAAGAGTTACCAGACAATTTTGGAACCCTCAGTAGTTCAGCTACATTTTGGGTCTATGGTGTGCTAAGACAGTTGACTGTCAATATCAGCTGTCATCACAAATGTGAAGGAAATAAAAGTGGTTTCTTCCAGATAACCACAGCCACCAAGCTACTTGTCACTTTGTCTTCAGCTGATTTATTGCTCTGTGAGAAACTACTCAATTAGTTTTGTTTATTTGTGGGGTTTTTTTCCTGAAATAGGTTTAGAGATTCTTTTAAGTAATTTACTTAAAGGATTAGAAAATATCTATAATTTGTTGGTGTCACTTAGGTCTATCACTATGTTAATACAAAGGGCATGAAAGAAGACACACACAAATCAACCCTCCCTTTTCTGTAAGTCAGAGGTTATTCTGAAATTTTAATTGCATAAAATTAAGAAACAAAACTGTATTTCAAGTTATTTTTTTAAATTAATTTTTCTAATGAAAGCAAGCTCAGGGGAAAAATAAAAGTTGTGTCCCCACTACTTGGACTGTAGTGATAACACATTTGGTACAATTAAAAGTAAAGAATTCAAGGGAGCTGGCTGGCAAGAGCATCAGGAGATTGAGGACCTTTCAAGCATATTACCGTTTTGTAATTTCAAGGATCTCATATATTTACCTTTATATGTGAATATCTGTGACTTTTTCAAGCTGACTCCATTCTTACTGAAATCTCCTATTTTCTATCCTGATATTGTGAGAGTAGAAGTTCTATCCTTGAAAATAATAAGCCTATTTTTATTTGTTAGCTAGTATGTTAGACTTCTGGTTTTCCACTTTCTTGGAAAAGATTAGAGTCCTTTCTGCAATGTTTGTACACCAATGTCATGAACTCAAAACCAACAAAAAGGTGATGTTTATTTTAGATTTCATACTGCCCCTCAGAGATTATGTTGACAGCATTAAGTTCTTTTTGTTTTCTTTGTCTCTTGTTTGGTTTAGGTTTTGCTTTTTTTTGTTTTCTGGCTTGTTTTGTTGTTATTCTTTTTAATGCAGGCTTCTTAGGCTTGAAAAATTTCATTAAATATGATATAGACAGGTCTAAAGCAGATGGCATAGAGTGATGATTGGATTTCTGGCAAGTCTACACAAAGACTGGCAACTGGGAACCACTACGCGAGTTCAGCCCCAGGAAAGAGATGCAGGCTGAACTGTCCCACAGTTAGAAACCTGTAAGTCCCTGATAGCTGCTCATTGGAATAGCTGTCATCTGCACCAGAGCTGAATCTGTTCCATGAAGATTCTAAAGAGACTAGTCAACTTTAACTTGGTTGGATATGTCCAGCAAATCCAGGAGATGAATTCAGAATATGGTTTTCTTCTGGTAACAATGGAGTTTAGGCTAACTTTAGCACTGAAATACTTCCCTGAGCTGTGGCATCAACTGGAAAGAAGCCAATGTTTACTTGAGCTGGAGCAACTGGAGATGAAATCACATTGACAGACAGTTCTCTTTCAGAGTAATAACAAATAGTGATATTTGCTTTAATAGAAAGACAGGAATCTGTGGCTTGAGATAAGGATGAAATTAAAAAATCAAGAGGACAATTCCCACAAATACGAAACAAAAACCAAATACTGAACAAAAAAGAAATCAATTCCAACAATCCTTCCCTCTCCTCCTTTCCATCCTGGCTCTGACAGATTATCTCTATCAAAGCTAGGATATGCTAACCATGTAATATCAACATCGGTTTCATCCATCTCTTTCCTTCTGGCTTTATCTCATTCCGAAGCAGGCTTGCAGTGAACTAAATGCACTTTGCTCATAATGGAAAGTGTCTTTTTTCCTTTCTTAATGACATAGTCCTTTTACTGGACGTGAGAGTAATGGACATGAAACAATAATCTGAATGATGTTATGTACTGAAAAGCTGCATTTCTTACTACTAAGTAAGATTTGCTACAAATATATTTCAGGAGCTTTCAAATGCTTTTTCTCTGCAGTGATGTGCTGATAGCATCACCACAAACATAAGGCTATAGGTTAGCAATGAAAATAGTCTGGAAGAAGGATAGGCAGAAAAAAGCTGGGAAAAGTACAATCAGAAAGAATGCACTTCTTACTTTCTTAAGGAAGAAACCAGTAATGCAGTAGAGCCCCACACGGACTTCAAATGATCTTTTTGGAGCTAAATCAATTAAAAAGACGTGAAAGGAATATTATAACCATTTAGAGGAACATTTGAGGAGAGAAAATTAGATTTACTTGGCATAGAGTTCCCTTGTCAATGTATTAGAGAGAGAACAAAGGACCTCAAGAGGATTAAAAGACGGCAGAAAAGTTCCACCTCTGGCTCTTAAAAATGAGATTTTCAAACAGGAGTAGGAACAAAATTTTAAATAAAAGCTCTATGAATTTTTTGCTACTCATTAATGATGAAGTTAAGAAATTAGCAATAAACGACAGAGTTTAATTTTCAGAGAAAGTAAATTAGATCAGAAGTTGTCATCAATTCAGTTGAGCAAAATTTTTTGAAATGTTTCAGAAGAATCAGAAGCATAAAATTTTGTCAAAGATTGAAAAGTCATTGGACAATATCAGAACATGGATGCCCAGAGTCAGAAAAAAACCCCAAATATGTTTAGAAGAAGACTGATCAAAATCATCCTGAAACAATGAGATGTTTAAATATATGTCATTGGGAAGCTTTCATAGCAGATCAGACAATAATGTGATAATATAATTGATTCTTTCTTTAAGCACTTAACTGGATTATTTTCTGAATGCTAGATGCTTAGCAGCTGCTGTTCGGCCTGATACACAAAAAACCAAACCAAACCAAACCAAAAAAAAAAACAACCAAAAAAGAGGTGCTAGAAGGAAGTAAAATTATAAATTGAATGAGAATGTAATTATTAGAATTGCTTTGGAGCTTGATTGCAAGAACTAATTGAATCAACATCTTCAGATTGTGTACAGGTATCCTTCATATGTAATTTTGGGCTGATAATATATAATTAATTTCACTTCTTTGAAAAGATTTAGGTCAATGCAATAATCTGTCTACTTTAATTCTCATCAAGGATTTTTGTGATGCAGAGATCTGCCATGCTGGGAGAAGATTACCTTTCACTTTAACTAACCTCAAATGGTTAGTTTTTCATTGGCATTGTCAGTGAGCAAGGATAACTTCTGTCAGAGGAATAGATTGACCAAACAAAAAAACCCAACACAAATAAAAGGAGCCAAGAAGATATCTGCAGAAAGCTGACTGGATAGTACAGGGAGGCAACAAGATACACAAGAATTCGTCTCACCTGATGCTAGGTATCTACTGTTTAACCTGATTTGGCCACTTCTGCAGTGGACAAACAGGCAACTGTAACAAGTGTTTCTTTGCTTTCTTTCATTTCTTATAGCAGAGACTCATGAAATTAACTCACATTTAATAAATTTAAATAAAATCAGTTGAATCCTGAAAGCTTGCCTCACTAGTTGCTAAGTTGGAAATTCTCTGAAATCCCACTTATATCAAAATATATAAGTTTAAAGATGACATTTGAAATCAAATTTACGTCGATGGTTTTTCCAATTACAGCTCTTGTGATGGATGAATGCCTAATTTCAATATCATTCTCTTAGTATTTCTTCTGAAGGACTAGAATTAGTGAAATCGTAGCTATTGCTAATTTTTTTCAGCTTACAGTTTATAGTCTAAAGGTTTATTTTGCAATGCACTTCTCTCATTTTTTTGTGTAACTGCTTTAGGATTATTTTCATTTTAAACAGATTTGAAAACACTTCATGTTAAAAGAGCATATTTCCATGTTAATAACCACAGTTTCAAGTGTTTTTTTTACCTTATACGTTTCTTTTGCCCTCAGTGTAATCCTAGGCGATGTCATCCAGGGAAATTAAGGCATTTATAAGGATGTCTGAATGCTTGGAAATGCAGCTTGAGTAGCTTAGAAGTTAAGTGCATACAGACTTCACTTCCTAGTACTAACACCAACAGTATCCCTGTATAGAAGTCGCAAAACTTGATGGTGTTAAAGGTGTCTTCCAACCTTCATGATTCCTTATCAACATTTAAAAAATTAATATTTTGGAGACATGGAAGCACTGAAGTCTGACAAGCAAATTCATCATCAAATCTCATAAGCAGTCAAATATGAACAATATCTATTTCTAAGGGAATGGAAAAGTTGTTATCATGATCCCTTTTCCTTCTCAACTAAAATAGAATGTGAAAAGGCAAATTCATGTCAGTATCAATTGCCAAAAAATACCAGGAATGGTGAAAGACGATGCAACTAATGCACCAGGCACAGAATGAAATGTCTGAGGTGGAAAATTCACTATAAAAATGAAAATAAATTCTTAGTTATTCTCATATTGTTTAAGTTTTACTCTAGAATAATTGGAAATCCCCAATACTATACAAAATCAAGTATGTAAAAAAACAAGCAAACCTAGCAAGTAACTCTAATGCTAAAAGGCCCAACTTCGGAATGGTCTAAATTTCAGCTGTCATATAGGCTTCTATTTTTTTTATTTGAACTATGTACAGCGTAGTCTAAGAATGTGTGTACATTCCTACAAAAGCCAGCAGTAAGGTTTTGATACTCTGCAATGCTGAATGAAATAATTGTCCTGTTAGGACGGAGGCCCATCATGGTTATTAGATTACATGGACTTATTTTTAATAAGCAAAATAATATGATCACATTATAAGCATGCAATTTGGTGTTGCTTAGAAAACTAGTTATAAGAGATCTTATAAACATCGTGTGCATTCTAAGGTCTTGCTCCACACCTAATAATGAAATATCTTCTGTCTTCGGCTGAGCCCTATTAACATATAGTTATAGGTCTGCACTTTCCATAACACTGTTCTTCATGGAATTCTGCACTTGCTTTTGGGGGTTTTTTTCCATGTTTCCATTAAGATCTGAGACTGATTTTCTTTTTTTTTTTTTCAGAGAAAGTGTGCCTGAAATTTGTTTGAATTAACCATGCTACGAGGTCACAATAAAAATTATGAAAAGGAAAGTTTTTTATGAAATTTGTTTTTATTCTGTTAGCCCTGTTGAAAGTGAAGCGCCTTAATACCAGGGTATGAATACAGTTGTCATTTGGCAAGTTGTGTTCCTGAGTTGGGAAATTATCTTAAAGATTTACAGTGCCATTTCTGGCCTGCCAAGTACTGCACAGGTTTTTAAATGTTTCCTTTAAGTATTATGAATGGATATATTTTGCTTTCATTAACTGAGTAGCAGACAAGATTGGATAGAAAAGAAATAGAAATACTATTACAGTGATCAACAGATAATCACTGTGCGGTATATGTTGACATCTTTAAAAACTGGAGGTCTCCTTTCCTGGAAGGGGGGATAAGGCAAATTCTTGAATCTGTTGAGGCAAAGCCTAGAGAAGTAGACAGTGAGGTGGACAGAAAACTGGGTGAACTGCTAGGCTCAAGAATATGTGATAACTGGTATGAAGACCAACAAGAAACCCCTTGCCAGTACTGTACCCCAATATCAAGAGAGTCCCCAGCAAATTGAGAGAGGTGACCATTCCCCTTTCTTTTGCATAGATGAGGCCACATGAAGTACTGTGTCTAACTCTCAGCTCCTGACTGAAAAGAGCCCAACAAAAAGATGTTTAGGTACTGGAGCATTTCTCCTACGAGAAAAGGCAGAGAGATCTGGAACTTTTGAGCCTGAAGGGAAGAAGGCTTAGAGGGATCTTGCTGATGTGCTTAAATAACTGATGGAGGAAAGTAAGCAGGGCAGAATCAGAGTCTTCTCAGTGGTGTCTGGTAAAAGGACAAGAGGCAGCGGGCACAAACTGAAATATGGGAAATTCCATTTAAACATAAGGATTTATTTTTTCATTATTAGAATAGGTTACCTTGAGAGACTGTGACATCCCCATGCTTGAAAACACTCAAACCTCAACTGGAAGGAGCTCTAAGCAACCTGCTGTAGTTGACCTTCCTTTGATTAGAGGATTGTACGAAATAACCTCCTGAGGTACTTTCACTCAAGTGAAAAGCTGGTCCTGATAAACTGTGAGTTCCAGGATGAACTAGTAAGGTTATTCTTTGAGATATAAAAAAGGGTTTCTCATCTTACATACCTGTGCTGTATCTTCTCAGACCTCCACAGATACTATGGTCAGTTGGTATTTTGTACATTTCTTGCAAACTGTCACAAAAGGTCTAGAGGTCATGTCAGTACTGAATGCAAAACAAGTGAGAACTACACCACTGAGTATTATGGAATAGGGAATCTTTCCTGTTTGGCACTGCTTGCAGGTTTCACCATCCATGTAGTCTCAGCTAACATATGTCAAAGTCTGAGATATCGCTTTCAGTAAACTTCTGATGGCTTAAACTATACATCTTTCCCCATGCAATCCAGAGGGAGCATGTTCTTCCAGATTTTCATACTGTAAACTCTAATACCTTTAAAAAATAATTGCCATGATTCTATGCCAGGTAGATCCTATTAGTCTTAATTTCCACTCTAGGAAAACTTTGCTGATTGCTGAACTTAATATGATTGTTTTGAATTGTTTAACTGCTACTAACTCTTTCTTTTCTCTGGAGCTAATTAAGAAAGCCACAGGCATTAACCAGAAAACCCTGAATACTGAACAAAGAAGCCAGTCTTCAGAGCTGTGCTGATGTTATTTATATCTGCAGGCCATAATAGCTATAAGAGCTGCCATGGGATGTCTGGTGGATAAGAGCTGCTTGCAGAGCTTGTAAGAAGCCTTGAAGCCTGATCATATAACTTCTGGAGAAAGGTCAAACAAAATGCAAGAATTAAAAAAAAATGGGTAAAAATAAGTTTGGCAAAGTAAATTTATAATTCATTGAATTTTCACATTGCCAGAAATATATAGTGTGTAAAAAGACACTATATTAAAAAAGTCAGAGGTATATTAAAAAAATTTTAAAAGTCAGAGGTATATTAAAAAGTTAGAGACAATATTCCTGGACCATGCATCCCTTTTTCTCATATAATGCTCAAACATATTCAGTTTCTACTGCAGACACTTTCACACATAGTAGAAGTCTATGCTCTCCACTTTTTTCTTGTGACAAACTGTCAGTAGGAAAGATTACATGACAGAAGCTCAAAAAATGCCAATCAGAACAGAATACAAGTGACAGTTTCAAAATTACACTGGCACTACCTCTTCCTCAAAGCCAGCTGAGTACATTTCACTCATATTGTCAAAATACATATTGCAAACCCACTTTTTCTCTTCCATCAGTAAGAAATAACTTCTCTCCACCTTCCTTCCTCTTGGAAAATTCTTGGTGCTGTTTTTTTCTCATCATCCTCATGCAGCTGTGAACTACTATGAAAACTTAAATAAAGCGGCCTCCTAAACCCTATTTTGATTGGAATTTGCTTTGCATTTTGCCAAAACAAGCTAATATGAAGGCAGGTCCTTATCCCAGGGAGGTTTACTTGGGTTAAAAAAAGGGATTGCACAGGCAGCAGAGCACTTCCCTGTGAGTGAATGCAGTGAATACCAATTTAAACTACACAAAGATCCTTATGGAAGTTACATGCTTTGACAAATAACAAGACATTTGAAGCTCTTTCTTTTGTCGCTTTAATAGGCATGGCAGCAACGCAATGGTGATAAAAAGGGGCCAATGCAGATCTGTAAATAGCCGCTGGGTGTTTAAAAAGCTAATCACTGGGAAGCTGAGGTCTGAGGTGAGTATTTTGATGCTTTTATTTAACAACATAAGATATAACTGGTGTTCCTTTTTGTTCTTTCCATTTAGAGGTTGTCCTTTCAATGCAAGCTTCCTGCAATGTGCTCTTCTGCAGCTCCTGCAACATTAGGACAAAATAAAACTTTGTTATTACAGTATTACTCATGACTTTGTAGTCTGTCTCTACATTGACAACTTTTGTGCTAGAATACCTGATGTTGACATTTGTAGCTTGCTGGAAAAAACCCACATCAGTGTTAAGAGTTCCAATTTATCTTTTTTTGTTGCAAGTATTCTAAACTTCTCTTTGCAACTCAGCTTTATTGGAATTCTTCCAACAAGCACAAACAAAATCCTGGACCAAGTGCATTGAAATTCCTAAATACTGTAAAAGCACAACAGTATTCTAGTTAAAAAATTATGACTAGTATTTTACTTAATTAAATGGCAATGGTCTTTGCAAATGTGGGAACACAGTTCTAAGAGAACACACACAGACTAAACAGTATAGCAGTGTCTCAACCTGCTGGGTTTTAGGATTTTCCTAGGCAGCTTATGAATGAAGAATGTGAGCAACAAACACAACAGTACTTTCTATTGGGAGTTTTCTTTGTATATTACAGGGTCTGTATTTGGGGTCATATTCCCCCTAAGGAACCAGTGTCAGGTTATCAGCTACTGTGAATGAAAGTGAAGAGTAAGAACTGAGGGATTTGTACCTTACTTTTCTCCCTGATAGTTAATTAAGTGAAATTTACTTGGGCAAAGTAAACTCTGCAGGTGACACAGAATGAAAAAAAAAAAACAACTTAATGGGATATCTTACTTAGAATGTTCAATTTGGGATTCTTCTTTTTATTAGTAAATGAAAAGATTATTTTTTTATTTCCCCATGACAATCATTATTGAAGGACTGATGTCCTTTTCAAATTACTGGCTTTCGATGTCAAAAAGTATATTTAATTATATTATGGAAGGAACTGGCACTATGATGGTATAGTTGACTGGCTGAACTGAGTCTGTATTGAAGTCATATACAGAAAAATCCTGTTGTCAAACGTGTTGTCATTCTCTCTCCGTACCCACCCCTTTTTGTATGTAAAGAACTAAAATAGACTACCTCATAAATTCTGATAGGTCATTTTTTCCTCCTCTTTGCATCATTCTGTTAACTTACAATAATAGCAAATCATCTTGGTGAATCAAATCGATTCCCTTCTTTCCTAATGATTATCTCATCTGACTCTTCTTTTAAAAATCTCTTCCATATACCAAATTCCATCTGCTTACTATGATGCTGAATATAGTGCTTCCTAGGCTAAATCTAATCACTGAATCACAGAATATGCTGAACTAGAAGGCATCCATGAGGATCATCGAGTCCAATCCCAGTTTCTTCTTCTTCAGGCTGAACAGACCAAGTGCCCTCAGCAACCTCTCATACGGTTTCCCATTAAGGCCCTTCATCATCTTCGTTGCCCTCCTTTGAATGCTCTCTAACAATTAATGTCTTTCTTCTATTGTGGTGCCCAAAACTGCACACAATATTCAAGATGAGGTTGCCCCAGTGCAGAGCAGAGTAGGTCAATCCCCTGTGTGTTTCCTTGCCCTCCTGGCTGCCAGGGCACTGCTGACTCATATTCAACTTGCCACCAACCAGGACCCCCAGGCCCCTTTCCATGGCACTGCTTTCCAGCATCTCATTCCCCAGTCTGTACAAACATCCAGGGTTGCCCTATCCCAGGTGCTGAATCTGTCACTTCATCTTGTTGAATGTCTTTTGTCTACTTCTAAGACATAAAGCTTTCATTTTTCACACAATCAAAGCAAAGATATAATGTGGATGCTGAGCATGCAGAGAATACCAAATCCAGTCCCTAGATGGTAGTTCCAACCTCTCTTTCTCTTTTTGGCATGAAAAATTCTTGACCAAATCTTGGAGACCTGAGTCTACCCCCAAGTACACCCTCATGAGTCGCAGTGGGAGTAAATGACATAAACCATGACCCTATTTACACTCTTTCCCATTGCAATAGGATTTCTTTTCTTTACACACCACACGCAGCAGAGAGTGAAAGCCAGCCCAGGACTCCCCCAGCCACTGCTGGGGACAGGAGTTGCTACTCAGCGATCTTGAGTTTCTGCTGCTGACTGAGAGGGAGAGAGAGGGGCCGCTATGCCATGGCCGCTTCAGAGGCTTCTCAATTGTCCCATCGCAAGCCACTTCAGAGGGTTCCCAAACTGCTCATAACGTTTCAGGGACTGCTGCCAGTTTTCTTTTTCTGCTGTCTTTTGCTGCTTGCTGGCCTCCACCAAGACAGTGAGCCTACACCCTGCTACTGCTTGCTGTCCTCCCATGGAAACCCATTTGATACATTGTTTTTCTTTGTTTTCCAAGCTACACGATCTGGGAGGGAGGGAGAAGCCTCTGCTCCATCTTGTCTTTGTCGCTGGGAAGGCTGTGCCATGTGTGGGACCCATTTTGCCTTTGGGCTAGGGGTGAGGGCCAGGCAGCACTTTCTGCCTTTGTTGGTTTAAACTGTTTACCTCTCTATCATTGTAGTTACTGCTGTTTCCTTTAGCAAATTGTTATTTTTACTTATACTTCATATTTCCTACTCCTTATTGGAAGGGGGTGGAGGAAGGGAAATCAAAAGGGCAATGACTTCTCTGAGGTTCTAGTTCTCTGATGGTTGTTCATTTATGTAGCATAAAACATACAGAAACCTTCAAATACATAATTTGCCTGTATGAAATGATAAAACAAATTTCCAGCATGGAATAAATTTTTACATCTGTTTTGTAAACCCATGAAAATAGAAACTGTTACAGAAACACTGATACAACTTAAAATGTAGCAGGATTAGTAAGGTACATTTAAAAAGTTGAATATTTCAGGAATTTAATTCCTGGAGTCCAGATAGCTTGTCCTACACCATACACCAGACATAGAAGGACACTGTTTGGAATGATGACAGTATGAAACAAGTGGGTTTGCCTATGTTTCATATATGTTTTGCAAGCTAATACAAATATCTCAGAAGGATTTCATGGTTACACATGTAAAATATTTTACCTAATCTGTTATTCTTTATATTAAGTTCAATTTATTTATTTAGCAGAATCAGAAAAAAATAGTAATAAAATAATAACATTTCAAATAATGAAAATTAAAACCAAATGTTCATTTATCATACTTCCAAGAAAGTTAATGGAATGTTTTGCATAAATATTTCTGGATGGCTCTGTATACATCTTAGTTTTATTTTTTCAGAGTAAGCAATATTATTTACTCTCATCCAAGCAGAATTCTTGTTAGAGCTGCATAAATAAAACTGTCCTTTAATATCCAGGAGCAAATAAAGCATTGACATTTACACCATCTCTTTAAATGTACAGTGTGAAGATTTTTATTAGGATTAACATTTTTTACTTGCTTTTCCACTAGGATTGGACATCACCCATATGGTTTAGATCCTTAGCAGTTGTAAGACTCCTAGCAAGCAGAACTACATTACGTGAGGATTTGGACAACTCTCTTCTGGCACTGCTTCTGCAATGCACTACAAGCAGAGTGAGCAGTGTTTGGTCTTGCTGTGAACCTATCTCTTGAAGTAGAGTCCAGACGAAACAAACTTTCCCAGATGTGTCTTCAATCAGGAGAGTAATTTTGTATATGTTCCTCCTCTGCCATCCTTTGTCTGTCCTGTATTTAGACTTAAAACACCTTAGGGAAAAGAATTATGCTGTCTGCCCATAGAAGCAAAGTGAGATCCCCAGTTGTAGTTGTCTGAATAAAATTAAGAGCAGAATCAAACATGGCTAATGACCAACACAGAGCAAGAATGAGCAACACTCAACAAGGTGTGAGTATTACATGGATGTCATATTGATTATTATTTTGCAACTCAAAATAAGCTCAACTCAAAAGCTCAACTCAAGTAGAGCTTGTGAATAGCTTTAACCTTCATGGTTCTCTTGCTCACTGTGTTCAATTCATAATGTCACCAAAGTCAGAATCAAAAAACAAGAATTCAAAGAGGGAAAAGGTGCAACACTGGTATTTCAGTGCACAATCATGCTTTTTTATAGCAAAATCTAATAATGGCTGTAAGTCTACATTGTACTAAAGTATGTATCTAGCTAAAAATAATTCATTTCAGGATAAACACTTACTGGGTCAACTAGAAGGATAATTCAGTTGCCCACAAATAGACATATTAGTTAGATTGTTTGGGTCATTCCACACAGACTCACCTGTAAATCTAAAAGGACACAAGTTTCTTGGAGAATATCTGTTTCCACTGACAGGCCCTTTAGGCATCTCAGATCCCTTGAGTGGTCCAATGTGGTACCAGAGCCTGATACTGAGGTAAACAATTCCTGTACTGAAGCCCTAGCTGTTTATTAAACATGAGGGAGACTATACTCTCAGTTGGTGCATAGACACCTAAAATTAGAGCAAATTGATTCCTATTCAATCTGACAACTCCTAAAATCACTTATAAAAAGAATCAAACCACAAAATTTGGTGCAGCTTTTTGCAGGAAAATCAGGCAGCTAATTAATGATTGTGAACTGTATTCTTTTTATTAATCCTCTCAAAAATGTCTGTGTCGGACCTATGGATGAAACCTGGGAAAATGGGCGTAATTTAACCAAATATAGCTCTACATAAAGATTTGCATAACAGCCTTATAAAGGCTTTTGATTGTATCAATGGACATAGGCTCCATTCAGAATTCCACAAGCAAGCCCTAGTGCATCTGAAGTTTCCCTAGACTGGATCACCTGACCTGATGCTGCAAAGTCCAAAACGGCACTGTTTCCTAAGTCCTATCTGTCAGCCCCACACAGACATTTCACACATTTCAGAACTTCACAAATGGCATTAGATGCCTGTGTGTCACCACCAGAACAAAGACCCAAGTCTTCAATGACTATAAGGAAAGTCTAGGCACCTAGTCTACATCTATACATCTAAATGTCAGTCTAGAATTTCACCCCTCTCCTGGTTTTATTCATTGCTAGTGAAACCATCTCTGTGTCATTTCTGAACTGAAACAAAAGAGCCAAATGCCACAGGATACTAAGGGTTCAGGTCTCATAAGAGTTGTTTTATTGTGCCTCTCAGAAAAACTGAAATCAGGGAGATACTTAGAGAAACCATCCATATCTATAAGAGACTCTTAGGAAAACAGCTTCTTTAAGGGAAATGGACACTTCACAGTTTTGTGGAAATAATTTTTCCCCTGACATTGTTACAAATATTCATCTTCCACAAGTTCTGTCTTAGTCCATTACAAATTAAATGCCCAGCTAGAGAAATCAGAACAAACAATTGGCCCACAACATCATTATACTTGATTTCTATTTGCCTACAAGGCCAGATTACCTATAACTGTTCTCCTTTTTTATGGATAGAGTTTGCTACACAATTAAATTGTGGTCACAGTTGGTATAAGAACTTTAGCTGAGGGTAGGAATGTGAGGATTTCTGCTTCTAAGAGATTTACTCCTACTGCCAGGTAGACTGCAACTGCTTTTCCAGACACTGTGCTATTTTTTATGTTATCTGTGCAACAGCTGATGTAGGAAACTAAGAATGGACACAGAGTGGACTTTCTGCTGGCTCTTATGGATGTGATGTCTATTACCTGTTTCCCTTTGTCTTGGAAGTGCCTTCCAATCTTCTGCTTTGAAGAACTAAGCTATAATTAGAAAAGCATTATAATATTTGGGCAGATTTGGGTTTACAGACACAATGTAGTAGCTCACAGAAAAGTTATAAATATGTTCTCCACACGGGCAGCCTCATTTTTCCTGGTAGAACCACAGAAGACAGCCACTGATATATCTCATCAGCTCTCTGCTGGAAGGAGATTCTTTCTGATCCTTTATAAATCCCAACCTACCTTTTTTCTGCTTTTGAATGTAATGCTTGACTCACTAGGAAGAAAGTAAAGATAATGACATATAACTGAAGTCAGACAGAAGAAACAATAATTTTAGTTTGTTTGGACTTCTATACTTCCACATTCCTGAACTCTTTCATTTCAAGGGAGGTGCATTATGCTGTCTGCCTTAAGAGGAGTTGTTCTCTAAAGAGCCTTTCAGTAAACTGTAGGCTCTTCCATAGGCAATTTAAATAGGTAAAATTCCTGTCAGAAGTTATATGAATTTTGCACCTTGGGTTAAGGAAGTTCCTTAAAATGATATTGCATCTAATACAGAAGATGCATCCAGATGATAAGTAGTACATGTTTCACATATGATACACAGAATGATTCCATTTGTCCCTGGTTTTTTACAAAAGTTTTAAAGATACGATTTTATCTGTCAGATGGAGTAACAACAATTTTTACCTTGTTACACCATTATATGAAAATATTTAGTTACATTCTTTCTTTTAAAAAACAGCTTTCCTTCTGAACTTTTTTAAGCTAAAGAACAGAAAAAAAAATACCTAGAGATTAAATGAATAATTTTGCACACCATTACAGATAGAAAGGATGAAAGTCCAGTTTCATCATGGATGTGTTCCTCAGAAGAATTTACTGAGTTTTGTTAATGAAAGACATAATTTTCTGCAGTCAGTGTCAACCTTGAATTCTCATACATTTGCATTAGAAAATTTGTAACTGCTCTGTTTCCAGAAAAATTCTCAATACTTGCTAAGGAGTAAGTTTATGTGTACTTTGTTCTATTGAAGGATTTTGCAAAGCGCCATCACATTAAAACAAGTCTCAAAATCAAAATGCTTATAAGATAATATAAAAAACTCTAGGGCATTTAAACCAGGCAATAAAAGACATTCAAAAACATCAAATCAAGGAGCTTTCATAATGTGCTGATGCTTTATACTCTTTGTTGTCTGTGTGTGAATGTTTTAATCTAACAGTTATGAAACATGATCCAAATTTCAGATAGTCCAGACATCATGTACGTTCATTTTGTAAATGGATTTTATGAAAAATATTTTTACAGGCAGCTACTATCTGAATTATTTTTCACCACAACTATATCAGAATAGCTCATTCCCTTGCAAATGTATTTTCACCAAATTTTCTAATAGCTGTGTGCTTCTCTTGGCTTTCTGAAACTGTTGAGGATGGATGATCTGGACACAACTATAATAAAAATACAGAACAGGATACATTTTGAAAGAGAAACGAGGCTTTGCTGTTATGGACAATAAAATAGACTATGAAAGTAGAGGTACATACTCACTTTAATAAGCACTGTGTTGTCATAATAATTAGTAATTCCGATGGTTAATTGTACAAGTCCAGAACACACTTCTACTTTGTTGTGCTGCATACATCTGCTCTATTTGAGGCAAATATTGTCTTCATGACTGTCCAATATACAAGATAGTTTAAAAACAAAGGCGTAAACAAAATACAATCAATATTCAGATCCCAGCAATCTGCTTAGTAGGTAGCATAGCCCTGAATGGAAGAATAACTTTCCATTTCCAGTGCTATGTAATGGACCTGTGTCAACTTTTCTAATGATAGAAAAGTTTCTGTTTAGCCCTTTCTTTTGTAGACATCATGGTAAAGTTCAATATTCCAAGGTTCCACAAAGAAATATTATCTCATGCAATGTGAGCTAGGTGAACATGGACCATCTTCAGACACTCCATCAATTATTATATTAACCTAACAATATATGTATGAATAAAGTTTTGAGCATAAATGTCTAATTTAAGAGAAAATCATAGCAACTTGTTCTAAAGTTACCAAATAAAAACCAGCACGGAATACACAGAATGTTTGTCTTTTTGTCTTTAGCAAGCCTATTTAAAAAAAATCCAAAACCTAAACCAAAACAAAAAAACCTGTAGCTGATTTTTAGGTAGAATTACAGAAGAGCCCTGTGCAGTAGAACAATATATGTGAATAGTTATATTTTGAGTGCTGCATGGGGTTTCCACAGCTTTCTACTGAGTAAACAGCCCTTTCTGATATTTTTTTTTTTACTGTAAAAATTTGAAGGCTTTTAGGAATACTGGAAAGACATTACAGAATGGAGCACTTTATCTGAAGGCATAAAAAAGTTATCATAAGGAAGAATGTCAAGAGAATGGGGCCAGACTCTTCTCAGTGGTGCCCAGCAATAGGACAAGGAAGAATGCACACAAGCTGAAACACAGGAAGTTCCACCTGAATACAAGGAAAAACTTCTGGAACAGGCTGCTAGTGAGGTTATGGAGTCTGCTTCTCTGGAGATTTTCAAAAGCTTCCTGAACACAATCCTGTGAAATCTGCTGTGGATGAATCTGTTTTATTGGCAGCATTGGAGTAGATGATCTCCAGTGTCCCTTCCAACCTCTACCACTCCGTGATTCTGCAATAAAATACCTGTAAATACCTCATCACTCAGCTGGGTGTCAACAGCAAGTTTGCTGAGGGTGCACTCAATCCCTTCATCTATGTCATTAATGAAGACATTAAATAACACCACTACAGACCCCTGAGGAACAGCATGTGTCACTGATGTTCATCGGAACTCTGAGCCATTGACCACCACCATTTGGATGTGATCGTTCAATCAATTCCTAATCCACCTATCCATCCACTCATTGAATCAATCTCTCTCCAGTTTTGAGAGAAGGATGTTGTGGGGGACCCACTCAAAGGCTTTATAGAAGTCCATGAGAAGATAAAAACTTGCTTAAGCAGGCATTTATCCAAAGTATTAAACGAAGTATTAACAACTGTACTGGGACCAGTGTCCCAAGCTGAATGGTGCAGTTGCACACCTGAAGGATGGGATGCCATCCAGAGGGACCTGGACAAGCTTGAGAAGTGTGCCCATGGGAATCTCCTAAGTTTTAACAAGACCAAGTGCAAGATGGTACACCTGATTCAGGGCAGCCTCTGGTATCAATATAGGCTGGGGGATGAATAGATCAAGAGCAGCCCTGTCAAGAAGGACTTGGGGGTGCTGATGGAACTGGCAATGTGCAACTGCAGCCCAGAAAGCCCTTTTGACCCCAGGCTGCATCAAAAGCGGCGTGGCCAGCAGGGTAAGGGAGGTGATTCTATCCCTCTGCCCTGTTGCGGTGACACCCCACCTGAAATACTGCATCCAGCTCTGGGGTCCCCAGCACAGGAAGGTCATCAATCTGTTAGAGTGAGTCCAGAGGAGAACCATGAAGATGATTAGAGGGATGGAGCACTTCTCCTGTGAGGAAAGGCCAAGACAATTTAGCTAAAATAAGGCTAAGAGGGATTGTTCAGCCTGGAAAAGAGAAGGCTTACGGGTGACGTAATTGTGGTGTGGCCTTCCAGTATCTGAAGGGAGATTAAAAAGAAGAGGGAGAGAGACAATTTACAAGTGCGTATAGTGACAGGACAACAGGGAATAGTTTTAAACTGAAATAGAATAGATTTATATTAGATATTAATAAGAAATTCTTTATTGTGAGGGTGGTGAGGCACTGGAACAGGTTGACAAGAGAAGTTTTGGCTGCTCCATCCAGGAAGTTTTCCAGGCCAGGCTGGCCAGGACTCTGAGCAGCCTGGTCTAATAGAAGGTGTCCCTGCCCAGGCTGGGGGAGTTGGAACTAGATGATCTTAAAAGTCCCTTCCAACTTTGGCCATTTTATGATTCTATGATTAGTCTTAAGATGGGGTGTATGATATTGTGAGTATCACAAAGGGATCTGGGTAAATTTCCAAAATGTTTTTCTAACTGCTTTGTTACATTGTGAATGTTTTAATCAGAGATATTTCCAGATTGCATCCACAAATGATTTGCAGAGATCATATTATATCTGGAGTGAATCAAATACATAATGCTTATGAAAAAAATATGTCAAACACCACCAAGATAGAAGACACACTCATAGTGAGCAGTTAATGAAAATTCATTCTATTATACTTGTTCCTGTCCATAGGCAAGTTTAGGCTTATTTTTAAAAACGAAATATTCACCACAAAAGAAAAAAAGTCATTATATACACAGAGATAACATTTAGTCCCCAGATTATAGCTGAAAAGCATGTTGAAAAGATTCATTGTCAAAAAATCAAGGTGCATTTCTAATTTTCCTTGAGCCAACTCAGATTGTAATGTCCAACAATAATAGAGATGGCCCCTGAATGTGGAGAAAATACAATCTGCTCTAAGTTATTTTTTACTTTTTCTGTGCTGAATCTTATGCAGCTGAGCTGCCATTCGGGATCTCATCTCTAATTTAGATTTTCACACATAGTGGTAATCACAGTGATAAAGGGAGTACCAGTTGTTGTCTACCACTATCATTTATAGTTTGTTTGGATCTATTAAGTCCTGCTGTACACTGTAGGTGAAGTCAAGTCACACTGCTTTACCCTCTGGGGATTGCTTTTGGTTTCACAGGGAGCAGAGAAAGTCTAAATGCTTCTGGTCCTCCTTTGGGAGTTTAGCAAGTCCAAAAGGTCTCTGCAGCTCCATCTGCTTTTTGCAACAATGTGATAACCATTTGTACTCCTTAAGTACTGAAGGAGCTGTCAGAGGTGCTCATCAAGCCACTTTAAATCATTATACAACAATCCTGGATAACCAGGTAGGTCCCAGCATCCTGGAGGTTCACAAATGTGACACGCATTTACAAGAAGGGCCAGAGGAAGGATCCAGGGAAGTACAAGCTTGTCAGCATGACCCCAGGGCTAAGAAAGGTCATGGAGCAGATCACCTTAAGCGCCATTAAATGTCACATACAGGACAACCAGGGGGTCAGGCAAGCATGGGTGTATGAAAGGCAAGTCCTCCTTGACAACCTGATGTCCTTCTATGACAAAAAGACTTGCAGAATGGATGAGGGAAATGCTGTGAGTGTTGTCAAATGGGACTTCAGTAAAGTCTTTGACACCATTTCCTACAGCATTCTCCTGGAGAAACAGGCTGATCATGGCTTGGGTGGATGCACTGTTCATTGGGTAAAAAACCAGCTGGATTGCCAGGCCCAAAGAGTGGTGGTGAATGGAGTTACATTCAGCTGATGGTTGGTGACTGGTGGTGTTCCCAAGGCTCAGTACTGGGGCCAGTCCTGTTTACCATCTTGACAAGTAGATCGAGTGAGCCTTCAGTAATTTTGCTGAAGACAAAGTTGGGAGGGAGTGTTGATCTATGGGAGAGTAGGAAGGCTTTGCAGAGCAATCTGAACAGTATGGATCTATGGCCTGAAGAAAACTGCATGAGGTTCAACAAGCCAAATTGCTGAATCCTGCATTTGGGTCACAGCAATCCCATGCAGCACTCATGGGGAAGAGTGGCTGGAAAGCTGCCCAGTGGAAAAGGTCCTGCAATGCTGGTCAACAGGCAGCTGAATATGATCTAGCAATGTGACCAGGTGGCCAAGAAGTCCAGTGGCATCCTGGCTTGTATCAGCACAACTAAGACAGTGATCATCCCCCTGTGCTCGGCAATGGTGATACCACACATTGAATCCTGTGTTCCGTTCTGAGGCCCTCACTACAAAAAATAAATCAGGTACAGGATTGTTTCCAGAGAAGGGCAATGAAGCTGATGATGAGTCTGGAGCACAAATATGATGGGGAGCAGCTAAGGCAGGTGGTGTTATTTAGTCTGTAGAAAAGGAGGCTCAGGGGTGACCTCGTTGCTCTCTACAACTCCCTGAAACTAGGTTGTAGCCCAGTGTGTGTCAGTCTGTTCTCCCACATAACATGAAATAGGATAAGAGGAAATGGCATCAAGCTAGGGGAGGTTTAGACTAAATATTAGGAAAATTTTTTTCACAAAAATGGTTGCCAATCATTGGAACAGGCTACCCAGGATATTGTCTGAGTCACCATTTCTGGAAATATCAAAAAATCATCTAGATGTGACACTTAAGGACATGGTTTAGTGGTGAACATGGCAGTGTTGTGTTACAGTTGGACTTGATGATCTTAGAGGTCTTTTCCAACATAAACTATTCTATGATTCTATTTTATGATAACATAATAGAGTGGAAGACATAGTACAGCAAGAAAGAGAGAGCTTCTGTACTTTTTGCCTCTGGAGAAAGTCATCTGTATTCAAACATTTTCCACATTACTATGTAAATATGAACTGACATCACTAGCAATGTGACATAGAGTCAAACCATCAGGAATGGATGCTACTGACAATGTAGAATTATATTTTAAATTATTCTAATGTGTGAATTTTATTGTCTTGCTCTCAAATAATTTAATAAGAAATACAGACCAGAATATTTCATGTAAAATTCAGTAAGAAAAGAAGACTGCATAAGAATTTGATGTCAAAATTGAAATCAGAGTTGTTACTCTCCCCACAGAGAGCCTGAAAAACTGCAGATTGTAAGGAATAGCCAATTTAACAGTGAACATTTTTGTGTTCTCCCAAACGCACATATTTGTTTCCTCCCAAGGCAGCTTAATAGCCTTTGCTAAAATGTCTCTGCATTCAAAATTATAAAGACTAAGCATAGAAAATATTAGGCAAAAAGAGACTTTAGGGTTTTTTTAGAACACAAAGAACATAGGAAATCTGGTGCTAGGAGGAAGGTTCCTCTCTAGCTTGTAGAACCCCTTTGGTTTCAGTTTGTATTGGCTATTGTAGCCACATGATTAATCATATTAATCCTAATGCTTGCAATATGTGGTGTAACAAGACTGCAGCACTTTCTACCTCCTTATTAGGTACTTTGGTGAATACCTTAGACCTCAGGCAACACCTGTTAAAATGTGAAGCATTCTGTTCATGTACCAGGTAATTGATGTACTGCATCCTTGTGAGAGCACCAGGGCATGTTTTATCTAATACTAATCTTAAAAATCCATCCTAAAAAACATGGTTTCTCAAGGACTTTTTCCTAAAACCATTAAGAAGAACCAGTAGAAAGAAATAGGAACCATCCTCTGGCTCAGAATTCAAATTCCACTCTCTTAGACTCTGAAACAGCCCTGCAAGATGTTGCAAAGAAGAGTTCAAAGACCTCTAAGTAAGACAAATTAAGGTTAATTTGCTGCTGCTCAAGTCTCCTCCTGATCAAAAATAATTAAAGGTGGGCTTCAAGCATGAGGTTTAATAACATTTCTGCATAATTTAGTTAGCATTAACAAGGATAATGGGATATTCGTCATATCAACAGACCTGTCAAATTGCATTGAAATCCTATTAATTTCTGACCTCAGTTACCTCCCCTGGTCATAATTTACACTGCATGAATACATGCCTCATATGCAAAGGAGTGACTGATTTCAAAAGAATAGTCTGCCCTGCATTTTCTCATTTGTAAGATCCAGTATATTCTCTCATCTCCTAAATCTGTATTTTCATTCCTTATGAATCCCTCTAACTAACTGCTCACTTTATCTCATGTGCTTTTTGGATTAGCAATTAAGTAATCAGTAATATTTTTCATTCCTCTGCTTATGTAGACCTTTCCATTAATTGATAATTCAATACTTGCCAATTATTTTTAGCTGTCAACAGCTACCTCAAAAAGTATTTAGAATCTCAGTCACCCATTTTGAAAGCACAGCATTAAATGCTGTTTCTTGTCTCATTTTCTTTCACAGCATAACTGTAACTTTCAAAGGAAGCAAGATATTGGATGGGCCATTCATTATCACCTGATAATTACAGGCTAATTGCATTCTTTGAATGCCTTGTTTCCTTATAATGACATATAGGAAAATATTGATTGCAATTTTTCTCAGCATACGGGAAGAACAACATGAAAAAGTTGTGAATTTCATCACCTACTTATGGCACACAACAAAAAGAAAAGCTCAGTATTGATACCAGTTCATTATACACATCTGACTAATCTTTTCTAATTCTTTTTTCATTTAATTCTCTAGCTAAGTTGTTCTGAGATATTAAGCTTGGGACATGAAAATTATGGGAATTTCTCTGAGAAAAAATTTAAGTATTTCATGCTGATATTACATTTTATACAATACCACAAAATAAAACAAACAAACAAATTTTCTCTGAAGAGTAGACATCTCAAAGGAACATGAAAAATGTAGTGAGACTTGTTTTAAAGCCATAGACCTACAGAGCAATAGCTCTTCTACTTCTCGGCGAGGAAATGTGAGAACTTTGGCTCTTGTCATAACTTGCCTTCACATGGACCAATCCTGAAACATTTGCCACTTTTCCCATGTCAGTGAACACAGTTTGAAAACGCTTTACAAGGTAGTGCCAATGAACAGCTTTTTAGCCCAAATCCCTTTTTAACATAAAGTCTGGAGGAAGTGTAAACATGAAGTTACACTCCTGCTTCAGGTGCAGATTCCCATTGTCCATAATGTGTGCTTACAGAGCTGTCAGTAGATGGTCTGCATTAGCTTTTTGGTGCAAGTCATGACTGCTCGCTGGAGGGGACCAGTCAGGGCCACTTTTCACCCTTGGGCTCACATCACAGACAAGTGCAGAGCATGCAGAATAGGCCCCTTTTGACCAAAACAAAGCCGGAAGGATGCTCTTCCATGGCACATGGAAAATACTCCAGTTGCTGATGGGCCATGGGCTTAGGCTAAAGCTTGCCTAAGTGAAATGACTGAAACCAATTCTGTGTGAATATCAGGGTTTTAGCCAACAGCAGTTTTACCATGCAACACCACTGTGCCCTACCTGGTGATACAGATATCCTTTGATCATCTCCTCAGACAAAGACTCTAGCTGTGTATCTAACACTTATAAAACAAACAAACAAAAAAAATTCATAAAGCCTTTTAGAGTTATAAGTATTTACTTTCAATTGCTCCTAAAATGGGAAGTGATGCAAGAAAAGCAACAATGTTATTTTTGTTTGGTATTAATGTTTATCACAAAGTGGGAATTTAGCTCTTATATTGCAATATTCCCAGTAGATATATTAATGTAAGGTTTCCATCTTAAAAGATAGAAGAAATACAGGTTGCCTTTTGACCTGATTCAAGTGGGAAACATATTCAATTGCTACCTTTAACAAAGATCTCAGAAGTATGTTTCAGTGTAAAAAGAGTGTGATTTCAAATTTTCTTGACAACAAATGAATGTGTCCTTCTTAGGAAAAAAAATCATAGTTAATCTTCCATACATTTCCCATTAGATTATATGTGAACTATAGTTCTGTCCATATTGCAAGCAGAAAGACTTAGTGAGTTCAGAGAGTGGAAATAAAAGGAATCTGATAGGACTGCAGTGTAAAAAGTCCCTTATTCTCCATACACCTAATATACACACTGAATAAATGTAGAAAAAACATGACTTTACCTTAGGAAGTCTTATGGGCCACTGTAACCCATCCAGAGGAAAAGGAAGAAGTAGCGTGTTTTTCATTTAGTCACAGAAGCACAGCTGGACTAATAATAGTAGCATTATGTGATTACTAGAATAGTTTGCTACAGACATAAATCAGTATTCACTGTTTGATGGCTGCCCAGTGTTTGGTGGACTTTGTTAAAAAGGGACATTATACTTCAAACCACAGAGGATTTAAAACACTTCTTTTTCAGACTCTGTAAGAGTCCTAGCAGATTGATTTCTGTAACTTCTTTGATCAAAACAATAGCCTTAGAATTATGACAAATGGAGCTTTCTAGGCTAAATACCTCACTGATCTCTCCTTTTATATTTGTTGTCTTTGATCCTTGTCAATGCAGACTTGACCATCTGAGACAGAGAAGGAAAATAACATATTCAACAACATCCCTGAAAGGGTAAAGAAAGCAATTGTTTCTTTCTTTTCAGTTTTCTTTTTCTGCTAAACTATCCTTTTGAAATTATTCATTCAGAAAATGACAATCCAGACCAAGTTGCTGTTTTAATACAGAATAGATTCTGAACTTAGCTATAAATTCTATACATTTGAATAGCCCTAAGTAAATATAGTGAGGTGGACCTGATTCATTAGTTTTTCTTTTCCTTTCATTTTGTAACAAAATGAAATTACAAAATACAATCTCTGCTTCACTGTTAGCTAATATTTGCTTGTCAGATGAAATATCACTTCTTATATTTAATCCCCTACTCGTCAGTTATAATTATCTGGGCTCTAAATTGTGTGCATCAAGTTGTGGTAGTGTAAATATATTCAACTAGAATAACCTTAACAAATGACAGACATAGATAGCATTAGTATCAACACCTTTTAAGTGTTACTTCCACAAATCTTGTTGTTTGGGCCTGGTGTAACTTTGTATCATTTCAACAGTATTAAATAAAGCATAAATGAAGACTCTCAAAGGAAAGTGTTAATTATACATGACTAGATGGAGCAGTGCGGGGACACTTCCTGAAATTGTTAACAGTCCTCTGCAAAGGTATGTGTCTGTATTATTTATGCCAAACTGTATTGCACAAATAAATGGATGGACGTTGCTTCTAATGCCAGCTGCTGCTGTTCATAAATTAATTCCCTGAAAATGTTTTTAGTTGCCCACACATACAGAATTATTTGAAATGGGAGTGAAGGAGAAATCTAATTTAATTAAGAAAAAAGAATGATTTTTAAAAGTTTCTGTTTCTTAAGCACAGACTTAAATGATAACATTCAATATGCAAAAAAAAAAAAAAGAAAAAAAAAAGAAAGAAATTAATCCAGCTACCCAAAATGGAAGAGGAGAAAAAACCCCCATCCTCCCTATCAGTCCTTAGCTCTTTATTTTTTGTCACTATACACACAGGTGTGTAGCAAGCAGTCCTATATTTTCACAATATAAAAAGAACTGTCTGAAATTGAGTATCAAATGAAGGGGTGCTGAAAAAAAAATGGAAAATTTAATGGTGACTGTTTACTATTACTGAAACATCTTAAATTAACAGTTCTGAAGATATTTAAGAATTCAACAGCTACTGAAAGAATATATAATGTCTCAGAGCCAACTTCTCTACTCCATGTCTGGAATTCAGAAAAAGCTTTGCCCATCTTTAATATAGCTACAACAGTTATGTTTGGCATTTGCTATTCCCATAACCTAGCTTCAGTTCCAGAGTGAAAACCATATGAAATCACTATAAAAGATACACCTAAGAAATTCATTAAAGGGTAAAAATTATATATGTAACCACAGTGCTTCTAGAACAAGAAAGTCTTGTGCTTCACTGTTAAAATTTTTTGAGTGTGACCACAGCATATAATATGATGGAGAAAGAGTTACATTATTTTAGTAGGATGTTCTAAAACCTTTTGACAAATTTTTTTCAAGAAAATCAAGCTGCAAAGTACTGTGAAGGATCAAAACTACCTAAGAAGAAACTAAATTTTTACTAACAAATGACAGGCTTTCAAGACAAAAATTTACACTGATATTCTCTGAGACAGCTGAACTGGCTTGCACTGTATTTATAAATAACTATAAAATGGTTTTATAATACAGTTACTGAATTTTAAGATGTTCTGATATCTGCATATTTTCTTTAAATGGAATTAATATATTCTTCAACTGTAACACAGAACTTACTTGAATTAACAGAATATTTCCTCATCCTCCTTTTCCTTCCTATTGCCACCCTTGACTCATCTCCTCACGTGTGTTAGTCAAAGACATGTGAGTGGCTACGCCAAACTCCTGCCATGTACCAGAACATTCCCATTATATTGCTGTGTTGCTTGGTTCAATGCAACCTAGCATGAAACTAAACAGCCACATTACCATATGAGAAAGATAGAGGTCAATGCAAAACTTCTAGAAGACAAGGAAAAGGAGAAATTTACTGAGTTAAACCTTGCCAGATGTCTAGGTAAGTGCTCAGGTGAAGTGAGAAATCTTGTGGGTACTACAAGTTTTTACATACAAGTTCATATGTACATTTATCAGACCTAAAAATTAGAACAATTGCAGGTAGCTGCAATCTGTTCCCTTCTCTGATATCCTTTGCTATTTTCTCTGCTTCCTAGTTATTCACTTATCAAACAGTCTTGATTTAAATTTGATCCTTCAGATCCATCTTCGAGATGGAACTCAGTTAATTTTCATGAGTCCCTGCTTGGGCAGAGGTCTAGTGTCAATTAAAAGGTTTCTTTTGTTAGGTCTCCATGGCACACCATCTTTTATAACAGATCTATAATGTAAAAAGAATGTAGAAGTTATTTTAGTATAAATATCATGTGAATTAAGGAACATATACACGTCTATTGTAATCTTAAAAAAATGGTTTATATCAGTCACTTTCTATATTTATTCCCATATCTGTATATGTTCTTCCCTCTTGACTATTTTTTTGTGGAGCTAAAAGTACAACATGTGGCAACTTTGGCAAAGGACTAGCACTAGATTTATGTTTCTGCTCTTGGATCCAAATAGCACTTCAACTGCTACACAAAGAATTTCTCTGCAATAGTCAGAGCACTGTTGAGAATGCATATGATATGAACTGCTTTACAATAACTGTTATAATATGCTTTCCAGACCTAGGAAACAATTTGTTTTGCTTGGTGGGCATCTGAATGCCAAGCTCAGAATTTATCAAAACCCATGTACAATGGAAATAAAAATGCTTTGGAGTGACTGTGTGAACTATACTGCCAGTACAAATAGTTTTCTGGCATCCCCTCAAGGCAAAGAATTGGGCAAAAGACATTAACTGTACTCTGTGATATACAGTACAAGATAGGATGAAACTTATGATGAAAGCATCACTTTGCTTTGCCTTTCATGCTTTTCTCTTTTTGATGTACCATTTCCCATTTTAATTTTACTTCTTTCTTGCATTTCATAAATAAAACTGCAAGTGCTCATACTTCTCAGTGTGTTTTTAGAGAGGTACCCATGGCACAAGTCAAAGGTTGCATCCAATGTTAGACCCAAAAGAATAGCCTGGTCATCTACCTTCCATTTAGGCATCTATCCCAATTTATAACTTCAAAACAGATAATTGACTTTTTCACAGCCACAGAAAGGCTGTCAGAGGGTTTCAGTTTGTACCAGATGATTACATATATATTGCAGGAGGATAGTCCACAGGGAGAATGTTCAGTACCCTAATCACCAGGCTCAGTATCACCACACGTTTATTTCTTTCAATACTTAGAGTAGTTGAATCAAGGAGAAACAGATTTAATTGCACTCTCTCAAACTCTCTGAAACACCCTGTAAAGGAATCCTTGGTATAGTCTCTGGCAAGCTTAGACATCTCCATTGAAACTCCTACTCATAATGAGACTGCAAATCTTCTCATACTTCTTTTTCTCTAATACTATGCATTTCTTCTTTGTGTGAGTTTTGTGTTTACCTCCAGAAAACAGAACAAATTTGTGAATTTTAAGCAAAGCTCAAGGAGATGTAGAACTTAACCCTTGCAGCACCTCCTCCAACCCCTCATTTGCTTTTGTCATGTTTTTGGTGCCAGTCTGAGATGCTCAGCTCCTGATATATAACTGGGGGGATGCAGAGATGCCTGACTCTAGATCACAGATTTTGTTGAAACTTGCTTATAGGTCACAGTGGTGTTTTAGTGAGAAGCTTATGTCTTATTTATCAGGCTCTGCCTGCTAGTGCCTTGCCAGCCAGCAAAATCCAACCATCTGCTGGACCTCCCAGAAGCTGCCTCAACATGCCTGTAAGCAAAAGCGCACGCACTCCAAATCTGCCCCAGAATGCAGTCAGGAGGATCCTAGGCTGAAAGCCTGGTCCTAGAAGCCATGAAAACCTTGCAATTAAGATGCAGTCTACAATGCTAAGCCTCATCACATACATACATCTGACTCCCATCACCCTCTTATTTAAGTTTCTCACTTCTTTACTATCATTTTCTTTTCCCTGAAACTTAGAAGCAACTTAAAAGGGACTCCCTACTTTGCCAGAGCTTTATCCATAGGCAATTGTAGTAGGTGGACTGTCAGGAAATGTAAGCCCAGCAAAAGTACTCTGAAGCCAAGAGGTATCTGTCAGTTTTCACCTGCAGAGGAAGCAGCTTTTGCTCCCTAGTCCCTCCATTTCAATGACCATACAGGGCAAGGTAATTATGAATTTTGTGCCTAATGGCTGAGTGCTATTTATAGCAAGGATTTCCAGAAGGAAAAGGAATCTCTTTTCTATAACTCTGGGAAGCTCTACTCAGTGTTTAAGTAGGATAGCCTACTTAATTTTCAGTCTCTGGCCCAATCTTATGTACTTTGCTAATCCTTCTTAACTTAAATTTACTTCAGGCTAAGAAAGGAAATGATATTATTTTATCTGCATGGTCTTCTACTTTTCTTTTTGTATTTTACTTTTCACATGTCTTAAAGAGTACTGCTCAAAAATGATACTTCAGATGCTAGAAAAAACTCACAGACAAACTCAGAGTCTTGGCTCAAATGTAGGTTACACACACGCTTTCTTCATGATCTGGCATAAAGGGCAAATAAAATGTTACAAATACAGTAGTATTTCAGATTACTTAGACTTGTTATCTGTGGGTAGTGAAGGCTCTGGTCTGTTCTCTGCAGAAAATGTGAATTAGTACTTTTCTTAGACAAACAGCGATGTTTCTATGAGGCATTTATTGGATACAAAATCACTCTTTTTAGTTCTTTTAATGTTACTGCACACAGCAGCAACAGGTTGAGGACAAGCAATAGGGATAACAGGTAAGTAGTAAGATAAGATTGAGTACTTGTTTGTAAAGCAAGGAGAAAGCTCTGGATGTCTGAGGCCTTTGAGGCAGGCCATATACATACTACAGAAAGTATCTACAGAGAGTATATAAGCAAAATACAGGCAAAAGAAATGGTGCATTGAAAAACAAGTGGACCTATGGTGGAGTGAATGTCCCAACATGTATTTTGCTGCCACCCTGTAAATCCTCACTGAGGCAACAGATGAAAACAGTTGGTGTTTTCCATTCTCTAACAATGAATTCTTCACCCCGTGCTCCTAAGGGATGACATCCTGCTGGCATATGAGATGTAATTTTCACCAACAGAGGTAAATTGGTCCCTGCAGCTTGCCCTTTATATGCTGCATATGATTTACTTAGGTTTTATTACCTATAGTAACAGTTATTACAGCTTGATAATATTCACTGCCTAAAACAGAATGCCTCACAGCAGTGAAGCTGTTGAAACACAGATCTACAACCATTCCATGTCTTCGGCTTTCCTTTACGGTTAATATTTTGACCAGAGAGACTGTTCCTCTAAAATTTGGGAAAGGGTTGATGAACTTAGAAATCTGATTACAATGCTGTGTGAAGCAACTACAAAATGAGTGTTTATTCCTGTGACTTCTAGGCTGCAGATGGAATTGTACCTTTCAAAAGACAACCACAAATTTATATTTTTCACAAAACTCATTTCTGTTCCAGTATGTACCCTTCCAACTCCATAGTTTTGATTGGATTTCCATTTGCAAAATACAGACTCCCGGTTTTTTTCCTGCCAAGCCTGGACTACGAACAACCTCCTTATTTAATGACAGCTGCCATTCAGGGTTACAGATGGCATTGATTAATAGTCCAATCAGTGTAATTATAAGGAGGAAAAGAAGTAAAAATCAACAAATGTATCAGGAACACAACATACAGTAAACATGCAGTAAAATAAGAATATAAAGAATTTTTCAGATCAATAAAAGGGAGAAGGTGTCATTTTTTTCACTTTTTTTTTTCATTACTCAAAAAGTACAAAAGAAGTTGCCACAAATCTCAACAGCCACTTTATAACAGCTTTGGAAAAATGTTTTAAGCATTGTTCAGTTGTTAGAAATCTCACCACAACAATACAAAGTGTATACTCTATTTTTGAGTAAAAAGCTATCATGGCAATGTCTAATTTTGGTGCCTTATCTATATTTTTTTTTTTAATTTCAGAAATCTTGTGTTCTTTAAAAGTTTGTGATGTTCCTCAGTAACACTGCAGGAAATAGAGAATCTGTGATTTTCTATATTTTGGTGATAATTATAAACAGGAGGTAGTCACAGCACAGAGACTGGTTTGTATCTTGCATTAGATTTTTTTTTAAACTTTGATGGAAAAAGCAGAGCTATTATCCTTAGTAAGAAAATGCCACCGAAGACAAATCTAAAATTCTTCCAATTAACTCAAGTAATTAGAATTTGGAAAATCTCCAGTGAACTTCTCATACTCAATCTAAACTGAAAAAAAAGCACAGAAGCTACTGGTGCTCAAAAAGGTGTAAAGAAACAGAACCGACAGTGCCCACTGATGATGAGACCATACAGATGTGTACTTGGCAATATCTGCTTAAGTAGAAAAGAGAGCTCTACGCATCCCCATATGGCACAACAATAACTGCAGTACCGTGTTTCCACTGCTAAACACTCAACACGCTATGTTGTCAAAGGAACACACTATGCACATCATTGGGGTTCAGTCTAGTGTAACTTATGCGGATCATACTGCTCAGTGGTGAATACAGAATAGTAACTGCATGAGCAGTGTGCCACATACAAGAGCTTGTATGGTACTTCTTGTAGCTTCAGTGAACAGGAATGTGAAAAAACTATGACAGGATCCCTCGTCTTGCTGCAACTCACAGTCATCTCAGCAGATGATTTTACAATGCTTATACTCACATCATGAAAACTGCAAAAAACACAATGCCACCTGAAATGCAGCTGAGGAGAAGCTGCAAATCTGTACATCTGGTTTACATCCTGAGTCAAAATGAAGTCCCTAAACAAGTAAGGCATCTCACCCCAGAGACATTTCCCAATGTAACAACTTTCCAGGGAGACATTCTATTTGTAATGCTTTAGAATCGTTCTTTGGTGATGATCACTTGATCGCTCTGAAGCTGACAGCAAAGCTGAGTCAGGGACTCATTCAGTGACTTCAGCCACATTGGCCTGAAATCTGCAAGTCATATTTCCACTGTCATTTGGGCTGTGTGGTACTCAGAATGCTCAGCACTTCCAAGGATACATTATACATTTTATCTAGCTCATCTGCCTAGCTGTTAAATACATATATATAGATTAAAAAAAAAAAAGAAAAAGTAAAAGAAAAAAGAAGTTGCGTTAAGAATCAGTGCAGACCCTGTGACAAATTATTTCATAGGAAGAGTCTGAAATTGTTTGAATGTAGTAAGCTTGCTTTTGAATGAGTATGCTGGCCAGTGAATTAATCAGAGAGGGAATTGTCTGTCTTTTGAGTGTATTGCCCATTTCTGTCAAAGCTATGAATACCATAAGTAGAATGATTTATAGTATACACAGAGGTAAAATATAAAATCAAATCCAGAAATAAAATGAGAAAATTCACTGCAATTTACACTACCTTGTGTTGGCTTTTTAGAGCCTTCTTATTCTCTGATTTAAAAATCAAAACTGTATTTTAGCATGTATTTGAATTTTTAGTATATTTGTTTATTTGATTTCTGCATTGTCATCCAAAACACTCATATGTAATAGTTTTATTGCAAAAGATTGTTTAAAATAGCATCTGATTCTTTTCACAAGCAGAAAGATAATTGTGTTAGGTTCAAATTAACCATGGCAAGATAATATTTGATAAAACTTACAGCAATTCCCCTTGAAAAACTTATACCTGTATGATAAGCTTTTCTTGCTGAGATCTGTGAGCATTTTATATTAAATTTCCTATAGTCTAAACATTTGATAGAAACAGTTTTCTCAAAACTTGAAGGCGAAATCTTGAATGCAATCTAGGATGTTTGTTGAGCATCTAGATTTTCAATAAAAGATTAAATATCCAGAAATGGGGACCAAGAAATTTAACCTGTATAGCTAGTGATTCAAGAGAATACACACTTGAACACATTAAAAAAATCTACCTTTAAGTTATCTTATTCTGGGCTGAAAGAAGAGTCCATTTTGCATGCTTCTTCAGTAAGCTAATCTGCTCTTCCTCATAGTGATCTTGGAAGAGCTTGCTCTTTTCCTTTAAAATGTGGATGCTGGAAGTGGTCATGGTGCTAGCCCCATCCTTCCTATATCCTATCCTGTTTAATACATTATACTTCCACCTTAGGTTGCAAAGGATGAAGAATATCAGAATCACAGAATATTCTTCCTGAGAGTATCATCCAAACACTTCTTGAAAACTATCAGGCCTGGTGCTGTGACCACTTCCCTGGGGAGCCTGTTCTAGTGCCCAACCACCCTCTGGGAGAAGAACCTTTTCCTAATATCCAAACTAAACCTCCCATGACACAACCTTAGGCCATTCCCTTGGGTCCTGTCACTGGTCACCACAGAGAAGAGATCAGTACCTACCCCTCCTCTTCCACTCAAAAGGAAGCTGTAGATTGCAATGAGATCTCCCCTCAGTCTCCTCTTCTTCAGGCTAAACAGACCAAGTGACCTCAGCCACTCATATGGCTTCTCCTCAAGGACCTTCACCATCTTTGTTGCACTTTTTTTGGATGCTCTCTAACAGCTTAATATATTTCTTAGATTGCAGTGCCCAAAACTGCACACCATATCCAAGGTGAGGCTGCCCCGATGCAGAGCAGAGCAGGACAATCCCCTCCCTGGACTGGCTGGTGATGCTTTGCCTGATGCCCCCCAGGACACGGTTGTCCCTCCTGGCTGCCAGGGCACTGCTGACTCATTCAACTTGCCATTGACTGGCTGTTAACCAATGACAGTGTTGTCTTTCAGGTGTTTTCCAGTACCTCCCAGAATAATCTTCTCTATAACTTTACCAGGCACTGAAGTGAGACTGACAGGCCTGTAGTTTCCAGATTCCAGTCTGCTGGGAACTCTCTGGATTCCCAAGACTGCTCAAAAAAAAAATCATCAAAAGAGGTTTTGCAATGACATTACCTAGGTCTTTGAGGATTCTGGGATGAATCCCATTAGGTCCCATAGACTTGTAGGGATCCACCCAGAGCAGCAGATCCTACACAACTTTAGAGTTGACTGAGAGCTGATAATTCTTGATGTCATGGTCCTTCAGCTCAGGGCACTTAAATTCCCTTAGTCCACCATCTGTGTTGAAGACAGAGGCAAAGAAAGCACTAAACACCTCTCCCTTATCTCCGCCTCTGTTTGTGAGGTGACCACGTTCATCCTGCAACAGGCCAATGTTATTTCTGTACTGCCCATTGCCATTAATGTATTTTAAAAACCCTCTATTTATGGTCCCCCACATTTCTGGTCAGCTTCAACTCCAGCTGAGCTTTGGCCACACAAATTTCCGAGGGGAGATCCCTGCTGCTTTCTGCCTTGCCTGCTTGACTTCCGACATTTGGGAATTTCCTGCTACTGTGCCCTTAGGAGATGATGTTTGAAAAGTGAACAGCATTGGTGGATCCTAGCACTTACAAAAGCATTTTCACAAGGGACTTTACTTACTAATTCCCCAATTCCCTGAGCAGCCCAAAGTCTGCTCTCCTCATATCCAGAGCTGAGGTTTTGCTAGCACTTCTCCTCCTTTCAACAGAGATTTTAAACTTGATTGCTTTGTGGTCACTGTGGCCAAGATGGTCACCAATCTTCACTCTGTTGACAAGAAAGAGATCAAGGAGGGCATCTTTCCAAGTTGACTCCCTTAAGACTTGCTACATAAAGCTGTCAACCAGGTTTCTTATGAGTCTTCTGGCCTAAGTTGAACTAGCTGTGTGATCCTCCCAGTTAATTTGTGGCAAGTTGTAGTCCCCCTTGAGGATGAGGGCAGTTGACTTGGGAATGTCCCTTAGTTCCTCAAAAAATAATTCATTGGCATCATTGTTCTGGCTGGGTTGTCTATAGCAGACTCCCACTATGATCTCTGCATTATTTGTTTGCCCCTTGATTCTTACCCAGAGGCTCTCAACTGTGCCTTTGCCACCTGTGAGCTACATACATTCTTACCCTTCTATTACATACAGTACCATCCTTCCCACTCTTCTGCCCTGCCTATCCCTCCTGAAGATCCTGTAACCATCCAACAAGGCACTCCAGTCAGAAGTCTCATTCCCCCAGGTATCACTTATGCCAGTGATGCCAAATGTCTAGGACTGAGTCAAAGCTTCCAGCTTCTCTTGCTTGTTTCTCATGCTGGGTGGATTGGTGTAGAAACATTTGGTACATTGGTAGCCAAAACCTCATGAAGCAAATCAAGGGATCCCATAAGCGCTCATTTCCACAAGTTTTGGCACACCATCCCATCGCTCATCACTGGAGACCCTGGTTTTGTCCCTTCCCCCTTCCAAGCTACTTTAAAGCTCTATCAATGAGCTCCACTAGCTCTTGCGCTAGAACTCCTTTTCCCCCTTTGAGATAGGTGCATCCTGGCAGGTGTCAGTAGACCATATGGGTCAACAAACCCAAACTTCTTTCTGATTATACTAACCTTGGAGCCACTAATTGACCTGATGGATCCTCCTATCCCTATCAATATTATTCCTTGTTAAGGGAAAAAAACCCCACACCATTTAAAGTGGAAACAATACTGTACCATGGGTACATCTTTTCTTCTCATTCCCATGTGGTCTCTGGAAAAAAGGGAGAATTGTCTTAGTATAAGACTGCATATCCTTTTTGCCAGAAGAATTCACTTCACAGAGACAAGTGTTGCTTAGGAAGCCTTTCGTGCCTGGAAAATGCCTTCTTAAAGGTGGTTAGATGTTTTGGGGGGTTTTTTCCTTTCCCTTTTGAATTCCAGAGAAAGTTGCTGGCTGCTCTCTTTCTCTGGTATGTAGAGAGAGAAGCAGAAGCTGCAGGCCTCCACAGTCAGCCGAGGATCCTGGTGGGGCAGTGATGATAAAGCCGCGAAAGAACAGCAGATGTTTCTTTCCCCAGGTCTAGCACTTTTGCAACTGATGCAGTTTCCTTTGTAAGTTTTTAGCATTCCCAACTTCAGAATAAACTTTCTCAGATTCTTTCCACTACTTTGGCATTTTTGGGGATACCTGCGTGGATCATACTTCACACTTAGGAAGGAAAATGAAGCATAAAATAGCTAATGTTAATGAGGAAAGATGTTGACAGAAGTCATAAAGAAAAATGAATTTATTTAAGTGTTAACATCTAGATCACCTAGTAACTGAGACCATGCTAGCTATTCAAAACCAGTACCAGAGTAACGTAACCAGTTTCCAATTGTCCATCCAGTATGCTCACAGTACACAGTTTCCCACAACTGAACAATCAGATCTTTGAAGATGCATTGACATGAAAGGGATTCTGGCTCATCTTTACCTTTCACTGATTGGGATGAAGATGGAGGCAAACATCCAGAAGGCAGGACATTGTAGATTATACTGACAGAGGAAAAAACCCCAAACTGCACACAGAAACAGTCATATTACCATTACTTCCTTTTCATTTTTAAATCTCTCTATCCAGAAGTGAAAACTTCCCTCTCTTCCAAACTCAGTGTGAGGGGAAAAGAAAAAAAGTAAAACACATGTCCATATGACTCATTGTACATCTGAAAACTCTATTCTCTTGAAACATTCTTCTGTGTTTCTCAGTATTTTCGATATTGGACCACAAACCAAACGAACATACATAGAATACATATAGGATCCTCTTACTTAAGATCCTAAATAGCAAGATATGAGGGGATATATAGTAAATAGTGACCAGGCAAAACCATTTTATGTTGGATTGACTGGAAAGAAGTCCATCTAGCAGTAAGTATCTATGGCTGTACTGCTGTTTAGAGGGACTGCAGTGGGCTGGAGAAATGGCCTGAGAGGAATTTAATCAAGTTCCTCAACTAGAAATGCAAAACCCAGCACCTGGGGAAGAGTAACCTCAGGCATCAACATAAGCTAATGACTGACCAGCTGGAAAGTAACTTTGCAGAAAAAGATCTAAGTGTCCTGGTGGACAAGCTGATGACGAGCCATCAATGAGATCTTGTGGCAAAGAAGGCCAACAACTTCAGAGGCTACATTGAGAAGAGTTCCCAGCAAGCTGAAGGAGCAAGTTGAGGCACTGGTGAGGCCACATGTGAAGTACTGTGTTGAGTTCTCAGCTCCTCACTGCATGGGAGACATGGAAAGAGTCCAGCTAAAGGTCTTTAAGATGTTTAAGGGACTGGAGAATCTCTCCTATGAGAAAAGTCTGAGAGATCTGGAACTTCTCAGGCTAAAGAGAAGATGACTTTGGGGTATCCTGTTCAAGTGTATAGAAAACTAATGGGAGTGGGATTAACAGGGCAGAGTTAGACTCTTCTCAGTGGTACCCACTCATAAGAGACAATGGGCACAAATTGAAATTTGAAAATTCATGAAGTGAACAAAAGAATATCAAACTCCTCTAGATGAAACTTAAAGCTTCATGAAGTCAGATTAAAGTTGAACCATGTTCCTATTTCAACTTTAATGAGAAGATAGTGTGCTATACATGCAGCCAGAGGAAGAAATAAGTGTTCTTTTCTGGAAGACTGTTTCTGATGGCTTTCTACTCAGCATGAGAAGCAAATACAGCACTTCAATCAATAAAAGATAGTCCTCTGCCTCTCCTTCCCCCATCATGAATTCACAGAGGAAATTTACTGAGTATAATTAAAAGACATAAATTAGAAGTAGCATTTATGGTTCATTAAAAATCACTTATGTTAACATCTAAGCCTGAATGTGGCCACATATTCTCTGACTTCCAAGCTGTTTAAAACTTTTTTTGTTCTCAAATTCCTTATTTGTAATGTTTTAATTACTTGGGGCAAGATCAGAAGAAACATGAGCATCAGCTTTCTACTGTTTCACCTGCAGATCTTGGTGGATCTTGCTTTCCTATTAGCAGTCTGAGAGATACACATTGACACCAGTTGCCAAAATACACCACAGTGTTGCATTTCTTTCCAGCTCCTTCCTTTAGCAGCTAGCGTATTTCTACACCATACTGCTGCAGTGTCAGGGAAACTTTGTTTTTAGAGTTCTTCAGAGAAGTCTATGGATTGAAGGTGGTCAGTTACCTTTATACTTGTTGGCTGACTTTTTTCTTTTACTTATTGTTTGTGTTAATGTGGTTGATTAAGTACAGGGTCAGAACCTCACATGCTATAAATCAGCAGTGCTGAAATGACCTAGCTCAGGATTTCTGGCCAGCAAAGTCATACTTTTCTTTGACATATTACATCAATGTAGTCGCTGAATTCAGTGAAGTTACCTCTTATTTATAGCATTGCAAGACCAGAATTCACCATATTATTTATTTTTTAAAAAATTGTATTGATGGATTCAATATGTGATGAAAAGTCACTTGAAAGCAAAAAAAGAAGACAAATGAAGAGTATTTGTGAATAACACATGCAGCTGAATGCAATACACTGGCTATTAAAAAAAGCTTTTCAATTGGTTAATTAATCGTATTATTAAGAAATAAAATATTTTAAAAATTGAGAGAGGAGTAAAAATACAGCAAGGATATATTTCTATAAATTTAATCTCTGTTTTTTAAAAAAAAAATTGAACATGATATGTTTCTCACAGTGTTGGCCTTTCTGTCCAGATGTTAATGATCACTTTGAATGATCACCTTCAGCTTTGCCACCAGCCTTTAAGTACAACGAGTCATTAATGACTCAGAACTGCTGTGTTAATAGAATATTCTCATTATTTAAGCAATCCATTTAAGCACTAAACAGAAGTAAATGTTGTCACACTTGAAGATGATGTGCCTCTAATGAGAAACAAACAAACATTTTGAGCTAGATATTTTGCATTTCTAGCTTGGCAGTGGTCAAGTTTCAATCTGAAAATAAGTCAGGAATCATTCCTCATGGATCCCTGTAGCCCCAGAATATACCAGGAGAGGGGGCTCATGGCATCATCCCCCTGAGGGGGCAATGTGGCTTAGCCTGAGAGGGGGGCACTGAAGCAGTCTTCTGAAAAAGATAACAGAGTAGACAGATGCAGAGAGCCTCAGAACCAGGAAACTAATTGTTAGACATGGAGGTGCACCAAATAACATTATGACTTTGTAGGTGTCAGTTCAAGAGGCTAACTATGCTTTCATATGCAGCTTTTATTACGTACCTGCTATCTGCCAGGACCATAAATGGAAACAAGCTGTATTGTGACCTCAGAAAATACGGTATGGATACTCAACCCTAAATCTACCTTCATAACTTCTTTGCCATCATTATCATTTATGATATGTGCCAGTTTGCCTTTTCTCTTAAGAAAACTATCCTTTTATTATATGGATCAAAAATTTAATCAAGAACACTGTCCAAACTTTAAGACCAGTGTTGTATAGAAATAAAATTTAAGATATTTGGAAAACAACCTCCTGATATGCTATTTTTACCTAACTGATATTCTGCCTAATTTATTCCAGATTAGATTATCTGCTTCATCTTGAACTGAATATCAGAAAATCATGCTAAAGTTGTGGCAAGGGGAAAAAACTAAAAATAAAAAGGCTTTTGAGAGTAGGAATTGGAATACAACTCCAACATATCCACATAAGCTAAATTCAGTTTGCTGTGAAAAGTAATCAGATTGTTGTAGTTTAAAAAAAAAAAAAATTAAAAACCTGTGATAAGAATTTGGAAAGAAACTTCTCTGCAAGTGCAGGTACTTACTCTCATGTCACTGAACCAAGCATTCAACTAGGAAATGGTAGCAGACTCAGAAGGTATATTTCTATGAATCCAAAAGTGTGTGACATATTAGTTCTGAGTAAGATAGATGATATATTTGTTGAGAGATAGCATTTAAAATTAAGAACCAGAGATGATTCTTTTTCTTAATTGAAAAAATGCTACAAAGCTTATTACAACCAAATGGTACTCCAGGCTTAACTGATCCAAATAATCAAGATGTAATTGCATAGAAGATAAGTGGTATAGAAAAATATAATTTTAATTGTGGTCTGCTGTCCTTGAATTAGTTGATAATAAATAAACTTCTGATACATTCACATTGTGTACAATATTTCAACTTTTCTCTCCCTGGAAGATGTGTTTGGTGATTAGTGCCTAAATCTTCTCAATACATCCAAAACATATAACTGATGAACTAAAATGTTTTGTGATGTTTGGTCAGAATAAGAAGATAACATTTTTAAAAATACTTAACATAAGCTGCTATCAACTTCCCTGTACATTTTTCTATTTTGCCTCTCATGAAAGGTTTTTAAGTTGTTTTGGAGTTTTTTTGTTTTGGTTTTTTTTTTTTTTTTGAGTTCTGCATGTAGGCTGTTGTGTTACACAGGTCAGGCTTCACAATGACACTTTCACTCTGGGACAAGGCAGAAGATCACTGGCAGAAAAGGAATTGAATCTTTGTTTATTAACCTTCAAAATGTCTAGTAGTACTAGGGTAACACAGGGCATGTTGGTATATCTGAGAATATAAGACACAGAAAATCTGTCCTCAGCAGGTTTTACTTGTGCTTTGCTCTGAGACATGCTGACACTATCCTACCATAAGAGCAAAATGTGCACCTGCTAGAGCCCTAGGGAGACAAAATGTCCCCTTGTGTACTTTTTTGTGTACTTTTGTACTGCTGTGAGCTGTGTATGAACTCTGCAACTGATATAAATGTTACTAAAATATTAACAG
>VWZD01008514.1:307673-429261 GCA_013396695.1 Sakesphorus luctuosus
TATATATATACACTAAAATATCAAAATATTAATAATATATATTGGAACATATCAATTTCAATCTTAAGTCTGTGATTCCTTAAGTGAGCATTTTCAGACAAGAAAATAAAGATACTGTCCCAGGAGTATGGAAAGAAGGCAGAAAACCCAGAAGAAATAACCATCAGAGGAAAACAAAAAGAAACACCTTAATCCTGTTGAAAGGACTTTTGAGCTGTCAAACTCAAATGGCTACTAAAAATAGCCACAAAAATATCAAGAAGATATAAGATTTTTAGTCCTACTCAATCAATATCTTGCAATTATGAGTTTTTGTCTAACTGGCTAGGCTGCCTAGGTATTGGTTGTGATTTATTTTGCTTACATTAAGTTACTTTGATTTTCTCTCCATTTTCCATTACTTGTGTCAAATAAACTCTGTTTTATTTAATGGAATTGTAATTTGTGTCTGTTTAATAAAGAACATCCACTGGCAGGAAAGTGGCTCTGAGACTGTGGGAGAGACTGGCAGGTGCTGGAGGAAAGCAGCCAGTTGTGCCAACAGAGAGTTTCCAGGATGGGCCACAGGGGAAAGGAAAATCACAGAAATCAGGGAATCAAAAATACCTCAAGTTGTGGAGGTTTTTGCCCATTTACTGATAGGCTGAAAAATTCAGAACTCAAATGAGTTGAGTTCAGTTCATTGTCAGGACTGAATTTTGCCCCAGGTGTAAGTAGATGTGGCAAAAAAAAAAACAAAAATAGAAGGAAGCACACCTTTGACATCACATTAAAAAAAAAAAGAAACCAAATTTACTCACTAGCTTTGAGTATTCTATCACATGTTAAATGTTGCAATGATTCACATACTGCTGCTACTTCTCAAGGCTGCTGCAAATTATTACTAAGATAAATCAGTGCGGCTCTGGTGAATAGGAAGAGCATAAGCCTTGATTACAAGCGCTAAACCCCCACTTTCATGGAACAAGGGTTTTGAAAGTGTTTTGCCTAAACACTGACTTTGCAGCATAATTCCTTTTTTCTCATTTTGTTCCTCTGTTCTGGAGTGACTGTGCAATCACCACAATTTTTGCAGTAGAACCTTGCAGAAACAGGAGTCCTTGTTCCAGATTTAGGCTTTGGTGTGCTTCAGTGACTAAATGAGGCCCTGACCATATTAATTGCATTCACTGGGAAGCTCAACATGTTCCCAATGTCTCTGTAATTATTCAGTATGCTGAGTGTTATCATAGCAGCCATGTGGATCCATTATCATTTTGCTCCTCTAAATGCTGCTGATCTAACCATTAGCATAACTGCAACTCATGCTCCCAAGGAACAAGAGAAATAATAGAGTTTAATTCCTCATCTCTTTTTCAATTGTTCATGCTCCCTATCCATAGCCTGATTTTCTCATAACCATTTACTAGCTTGTGCATGATTCCCTGTGCATAAGTTAATTCTTATGGTTTATACATAACCAGTATAAAAAGTTAAAGAAAAAGATAGTCAAATTACCTTACAAATATTAGTGGTCTGCAAAAGACCTCATCCATTTGGGCACATTTTCACAGTAAAATTAATGTTTTGTGGTTTGTAAACATTGTACAGACAAAAAAGGATACAAGCCCAAGCTAAGGGCTGGGGGAAAACAGGAAAAACAAGACTTTACAGAGGCATTTAAGCTATGGATCAGTTACTTATCAGTTCTTCATTTTCTCTACTCATGGTTCACAATGTCCATTTAGTCCCTGACTCAGGCTCAGTTAGTCACAGCTGCAATGACTGACATTTCTCAGCCAAGTGATTAACAAATAAGAAAAACTAATAATCTTTTGCATGTATGCTCACCCTTTTTAGCACCACTAGTAGGAGCCCCTAAAAAAAAAACAACCAAAAAAACCCCCAATGTCCCAGAAATATTCAAGCAAACAAAACCCCTACCCATCTAAATGTTTCAGGAAAGGGAATGAGCATAGAACATGAAAACTGAAGTGATAGAGATGCTCACAAACACTGCTTTGTAGTTTTCATGACCATCTAAATGTTTTGGGAAAGGGAATGACCATAGAACATGAGAACTGAAGTGATAGATGTGCTCAGAAACACTGCTTTGTAGTTTTCATGACCTTATAATCAGATCTATTTTCTTTACTTTGCATCACTGTGACGCCACATCTTTAACAAGGTTGAGTTTTATGCTTGAATATTCTGTGTCAAAAAATGTTTCAATTAATCTTACTAGGTGCTTCAAGAACTAGTTTGAAATTAATCTCACCCAGACATAGTATTATGGAAGCACCTAAGGCAGAAATACAAAAAACACTGCCTATGCAGATTTGCCAGAAAACCCCTTTTGTTACTCATTGTTCAGGTGCAGCTGCAAAAGTAATCAGAACTAAGAATTGCCGAGAGTCAGCCTTTCCATTTGACTAAAGATTTTGCAGTGTGAGGGCCAAATTTTCTGCTGGTGTAAAGAGCTGTAAAATTGCTTTGGTGACTACTGTCAATTTTATATAAAATATCCATCTCCAGCAGGTAAAATATAAAAAAGCATCAAAAAACCCAACCAACCAACCAACCAAAAAAACCAAAACAAAACAAAAACAAGAAACCAAAACCAACCAACCAAACAAAGAAAAACAAAAACAAAACCACACACACAAAAAAACCACCCCCCCACACTGTTACATAAAACTGGAAGTAGTATTGAAACTGAAATTCTAGTTTTTAACTGGGTGATCCAGTGAGCCTATGTGTAGTGCTTATATGGAGACACAGAGAGAGAGAATATATGTACTATAATATATCTTATATCTGTACATACACAGATTCTTTTTTTGTTGAAATTATCTTTTTTTTCTCAAGGTATTGAGGCAAAAAATCCACCCCGAAATATCCTTCCTAAAAAGAGCAGTTATTGTAAAAGGAAATTTACACAGAATTAAAATAAGTCATTGCTGCTTTTAAAAGAATTATTAACAGAAATAAATTAATGAAAAGAAGAAATATCATTCTTGGCTCACAATTTCCTGTTTAACATTCTTTACACTTAAAAGAGAGAGTAATTTTGGAACTAGCACTCCTTTTAACATAGCAGCACAACCCTCAAATAGCCTCACTGTGGAAAGCTTTTTTTTGCCTTTTTTTTTTTTTTTTTGAAACACTGAAAAAGAAACCTTGATACAAAATTCGTTCTTTTCATCTCCTCCACTATTTTATTTCTGGTCTATCTTATTTTACACATACTTCTTTGATGAACCTCAACTTGGGCAATATACAATATAGATCTATTTCTGATAGCTCTGTGAGGACAAAAGTCCCAATTGTAATTACAGTTCAACCTAGTCTCCTGCCTAGAATACATGATCGTTAAAACCCTTTTTGGTTTTATTCTCTCTTTGGGAAGCATACTGAGTTTTAAGGACACTAGCCTTTTCATGTTTACCCAGAATCCTCACTGCCTGTTTTCCCACCAGGCAAATTGCATTTGGTTAAACTAGAGATAAAAATTCTGGAGTTGAGTCTGGAAAGGGACATGAGGGGCTTCTACAGGTCTATCAGCAGAAAAAGGAAAGGAAGAGGAAACATGAGTTTGCTGTTAAATGGAGCTGGGTGTTAAGGGATATGTGTCTGATGCAGGCAGGGAATAGATTAAGCTGGCCCTAGGCATTGTTTAGTGGTGCCCAGTGACAGGACAAGAGGCAGTGGCCACAAACTGAACCACAGGACACTTAGTGCAAAGATTAGCAGAAATTTATTCACTCTGAGCATGCTTAAGCACTTGAACAGACTTCTCAGTGAGGTCATGAAATCTCTGTCCTTGAATATATCCAAACACAGCTCGGACACAGTCCTGAGCAACCTGGCCCAGATCATCCTGCTTTGAGCAGGATATCAGACTGAATGATCTCCAGCCTCAGCTGTTGTGTGATTCTGTGAGGATGCTGTTCCCCTACTCGGGCTTTAGGAGTGGTCATTAGAGAGATTGATTATGTAGGTCAAGCAAAACTGTTTAGGTTCATTAAATCCCATCTTTACTAACTGATTTATCTCGGGCACAGCTGGACTCTGGTAGCATGGGTGAAACTGAAGAGTGACAGGCAGTAATATCTCCACTATTTACCAAATAAAGCATTCCTAGGTTTGTATTTCAAAGAAAAGGTAACATAATTGAACTGAAACTGGTTGAAATTTCTAGGAAGTCAATGGTGTCCCTCCAGTGAGAAATACTGCAGAGGAGTTAAGAATCTGGCTGGTAGATGAACCACAAGAGACAACAATTTGGCTATATCTTTGTGCAATATCTCAAAAATAGGTTATAATCTGTTATGTAGGAAATAATCCTGATTTTAGAGTCAGATAAACTATAAGACCTAATAAGAAATATTAATCTCCAGCTTTCTGATTCTTGGATGGGTAATGTACTATCTGTCTTAAACAGAAAATAGTCAAGGGTAGGCAGACCAAAAAGGTAGAAAACAATGCATTTTCTTAAATGCTGTCTTTAAGCTGTATTAAAGGAAAATAAATAAGTATCTTAAAATGTCTTTCTGAGTGAAACTTATATGACACATTTGCCTCAGGCTGTATGTGATAGTGGCTAAATTGCCTTCTTTTTCATTTAAGTGGTACAAAAGTAAGAACAGGAACAATTATTCAGTACAAAAGTACGAGAAGAAGTGATTTTAATATGCTTCAGCACACCTCATGACCAATTTCTATAGATGTGCAAGTGGTCTTGAACTGATGAGAGAGAGAACATGACTGCTGCATTAATCATTTGGAGACATACACTAATTTATAAATGCTTCTTTCCCCTTCAGCTTTCTGATGGGTTTGAGTTTTGCAAATAGAATGGAAAGTGGAACTAAGTGTTACAAGCAATGGTTTTATTGAATGAATATTAAAAAAAGTATTTCCACACCCCCAGATTTTTCTTTACATTCTCCCGGTCTGTTTTTCTTACATTTTAAAGGTGTATTTTCAAAGGTATTTATCATTCTGGTAGTTAAGCTTCTTTCCTTTCAACACCCTCTTGTCTGTCACTAAAATTTACCATCTCAATGATACTTTCTGCAGTTGGATTATAGAGGTTGCTTTCTTTATTTCCCCAATGTCAGCTCAGAAATGAGGAAATAAGATTAAAGGCTGCACTTCCTTTTCACTATTCTATTCTCTTTTTTTCATCAAGGTAATGTAAAATTAAAAAGCTATCTGTTCATTACATCGGTTCTACAGGTTGAGACAGTGAGGCAGATTATTTTCATGCATTTATACATTGCTTTAACTGGTAGGAATACAAGGAAAGTATTGAAATGTTTTAGACCAGAAACATCTACATGTATGCATGACACATCTGTGCTGATACAGCTGAAGAGCAGACTTCTGATATACCAGCCAGGTTCCCCTCCCACTGAAGAGGAGTCCATCTTATGCTGTCTCAGCTGTACCAGACTGCCTTCCAGCCCACATTGCATTCACACTGGAGCTTTCCCCCTTCTAATAGAATCTTTCTTGATTTGCAAGAGTCTTTGTAAGATCAGAATTTTAAATTTCATCTAAATCTTAACTAGTAAAACAAAAACCAAACAAACAAACAAACAAAAAAACACAAACAAAAACCCCAAACCAAACCAAACCAAAAAACCAATGTAATTTGCTTGATGACCTGTTATCCCAATATCCAAGGGAAGAGCCTTAAAACTTATCTATAGAAGTCGTACAGAACTAAGAAAAATAAGTCCGTCTTCCCAGGCAGTGTCCCAGGACCACTGCAGCATGGGATAGCTGCCTCCAGACAGTGCCACGCTGCCTCCTGCAGCTGCACTGGCTCTGATCCTTGGCTGTAGCAATATCTGCCAAGACACCCTACCTCTCTTGATTTCAGGCTGCCAACACTACTCAGCACCAGCCAGAACCTTGAAGGTAAGAAACGGGCTGAAAAAATGAGAGGGTGATTTTTATACATCTTTCTCTGAAAAATTGTAGTGATGTGGAAGTAATGTAAAGGCAAGCAGGAAAGAAAGCTATGGAAGAGATGGGAAGCAGGGGAGCCATAGTTTAGGAAACACAGAAATTCAGAAGTTTTGAAAGAGACAAAGAAATGTAGAAAAAGAGCTACACAGAGATGGAAAGAAAAACATAAAATTTTTCACTTCTGTTGGCCTGAAGACAAGATTTTCTGTCGAAATATTTCACATCTTGCTAGGGAAATCTGAAGCTCAACCAAAGATCTTAAAGAGTTCCTCAAACATGGTCAAATTTGATCTCCTGGTGTTATCAGTAAGGAATCCTCAGCTACTGCCATGGATTTGAAGTTGTGAAAGTCCAGGTAAAATACTGAAAGGACTACTGCAGCTCTTAGTGTCAAATGAAGTTCTCAGTCCAGAGCCTTGACTCAAAATATAGTTTATTGACCTCAGAAGAATAGATTTGGGTTTATACTTCTGATCCTGGTATCCATATCTGAAACTTACCTGGAATAGATTTATAGTTTTTCCCTTTCTGTTCTAGTATTCTTTCAAGGTTGCAATGTTTGGATAAAAATAGAAATGCTCTTTTGGGAGCACATCCGAATTCTTCTCTAGAGGGTTTATCACAGAGACAAATGTGCTTTCAGTGGTCTTCTTTCAGTTCATAAATGGTGTTGCTTAGTTTGGGGATTTTTTTAACTGAAATATTTAAAAAAACAAAACAAACCAAAAAAAAATACCCCACCCTGTAGCTATTCAATTTTCTCTTCCATCCATGTGCAAAGTAATTTCATCCTGTTTTTTGTTTTGCTAGATCCTACCTCAAAAAGAAAAGAAAATTAATTTAGTTTAATTTAGTTGAATAGTTGAACCTGAGCTAAAACCAAATAAAAGAAAAAGAAGAGGATTTCTTGTTCACCTCCAGAAAGAACAAAGAAACAAACCAAACAAATTCCCCAAAACCTTTGAAAACTCATCATTTTCCCAGCACTACCTTTATCCTCATGTCAGAAAAGCTACCACATTGTGTCTGCAATCCGAACAAAACTACACTGTGTTCTAGTTCTGAACATTATTATATGATTTCTGCATCTGCTTTTGTTCCCAAGCATGGTATACTACGAATTCCCCACTGGACTGATGGCATGATCTCCCAGCTAGGAATGTCATTCAGTGTTTTCAAAGTCTTGCTGTGTGCAATACCACTAACAGGAGGAATGACACGAATCAGCATCATTATAAGGCACCTTGTACGCTGAAATCCAGAGGGGTTTGTTTTGCAGAAGCTGAATTTCCAACAAACTACACACTGCGTCCCTAATATTCATCAAGCGATGTAAAGATAAAAATAATATAGAAATTTTTGTATGTTTTAAGTTTAATAGAATCACATTAAAAATACACTGAAAAGATCTATTAATTCTAAAAAGACAGTGATAGATGGAACCAGTTTCTGTCATTTTCATTCATTTTTGTGGAAAACATTAGTAATTTTCCTCTTCCATGGCATTTTCATCATGTCAAACAGCCATGATGGGCTTATCACTGTAGGAAAAGTCAGCATTTGTCTCTCTGATGATTGCAGTAACACTGAGAGATGTCAAAGATCTGTGAATATAATACTACCACTTACTAGTGTCCAGCTTGAACATTCATTGTGTGACTGCTATTTCTTTCATCTTGTACTTATTGAAATGAAAAGTGTAAAAACCACCAGGTAAATGAAAAAAAAGAAGGAACAATAGCTGTGAAAATCTGTTTGTTGATTCAGTTGTCCTTTTGCTGCAGATATTGTGAATGGAAACATTCATAGTGTAAGTGCTGCATGAGTCTCAGCTAAAGGAACCTGCACACTGGGGTGATGGGGTGAGGATTTCCATGAGGAACACAGCTTCACAGATGATCAGGGCAACATATTTCTGCCTGCAGTCCCAAGAGCAGATATATGTGTGTTTGAAATCACGCACCACAAACAGTCATTGTTTGTCTTGTCTCTTACCAAGAATCTCTGGCACATTTTTATAATGTGACTCTGTAATTTCTCTTTAAAATACTATTCCTATCTGCAGTGCTTGAATTCTCTCTGCAGACAGATTGATACTTTATGAGGCTTGGATTTTTATTTGGTTTTCTCTCTCATGCCCATTTTAAAATGGCCCCTATTAGCTTTGCATTTGTTGTGACGTTATGAATCGTTTTTAACTCACTTTATGGTACTATCAATTTGTGCATATATTTTCTCCAATTCATGTAGTTGCTGTTTCCTTCATTTCCTCATACTTAATAGTCTATGTGCAGATATTATCAGTAGTGCGATCTGTGCCAGTCAAACACTACAGTGAGGACATAGATAGATGTCAGTCATTTAAATTGAATATCTATCTATAAAAAATGACAACTGATGAACACAAATGAAGCAGATGATACCCAAAGAAGTGAAGACAAGCTTGAGCCAAGAGTAGCAGTGTTTTGAAATTATTTCAGTGATGAAAGGTAAGTTGTGCAATATAAAAAAGCCCTCTATGTGTGTATTTCAATTTAAGCTCATTTTATACACACATACATACATACATACATACGTGCATGTGTATGTAAACATATATGCAATTTAAAAGAAAGAGGACAATATTCCTGGACTACAGTAAAATGTTTATATTTTTGCATAGAGTAGATATGATAAAACTGCTTCCCAAGTCTCAATGGTTTAGTCTTTGCTGCTGAAATGCCAGTAGGCTTAAAAAAAAGCAATATTAACACAGGTAATGGATTTCATGCTGTGCTCTGGTACATCAGGGAGAGCTACCTATAGCTATTACTGGCTGAAAGGAAGATAAAGATTCCTGTTTTCTAAATAGGAATCCCTGCCTTCAGTGAACTGGGATTCCCAGCTTCACTTGAAAATCGTCAAATTCTGCCAGATACAGGAAGCGATGATTTCAATGGCAATTGCTCAGATTTGAGGGAGGAAGGATTAGAATTTCACCCCATCTTACTTAAAGATTTGATTTTAAAGTAAGTGTTGGTGACAAATTGATAATTCAGCAGTGACTTTATCGACACCTCATATCCGGCTTTTGAGCCTACACTTTCTCCATTATCAGTCTTACTCCAAGTCTATGATTTGCCTTGCATTCCCTGTCTGATTTGGTTTGGTTCTTAGGCTAGTAAAATCTGACTTTTCAAATATCAAAGGTTTACAACTTCCAAAGGTTAATGATCATTTTCTGAATCGGTGTCTAAATATCAAATAAAGTTCCTTGAAGTCAGCTGTGCCAAGTATTATTCCCTCCTTATATAGATGACTTGGAAGGAGAAAAGTTCTCAACAGGAGTATTTTGGAGGAAGGAAAACTTTATCGGAGAAGCAGAAGAAAACTGTCAATATAAGGGGATATAGTTCAAACACACGTGAAATTGCATGATAAGAAAATGAAGTCCATGAAGAGGCAGGCAGCAATGCACAAGATTTGGGATGTCTCCTTTAATTTTAAATGTTTAGATTATATTCAGTACAATGGCAGAGCTCCTTTAAGGAGGTGCAAGAATTGTTTTCAGGTGGTAAAGCCCGCAGCAGTAAGATCTAGAAATGAATGCCTGCTTCATTTACTTTTTGGCATGTCTTTTGCAGTGAATTCCAAGTCCCTGCAGAAACTCAAGAGTTTTGATTTTCCTAGGGCTGCAGATTGCCTTAAACCTGTGTTGATTTGGGAGGATTTAGAAAATAAGTTATTTCACTAACTATAGCAATGCCTCTGTTTTGTAGCTTCTTCCCAGACTCCCTCCTTTCTGATGAAAGCATTATAAGCAGGATTTGAAGGGACACGGGTATTGACTAGTTCTCATCTCATCCACAAGAGGAGACCTGGACTGGAAGAAAAGCAGAGAGCCATGGACAAATCAATCAGGCAAAGGTTTAGGTAAACCAATTCCAGAAAATCAATATTTTGGGGCCTATCACCATTTCATGTTATTTAAAGCAGAGTTCATTTATCCATAAACCTTATTTCTAAGGACAAAGGAAAGTAGTAGTAGACGAATCAATACTAACCCTACTCTGTGTTCCATGCAAGAGTGTCTTTGATTAGTTTGGGGAGTATGGAAGGAAGCAGTCTTCAGCCTGTAAGTACTTATTGAGACAGTTCTTGTTTACTATTTTCATTTCTCAGCTTTTTACTCAAACACATTTTATAGCCCTATAAAGTTTGATAAAACTGTATTCAGTGCTTTATCTAAATATTGATCAGCATGTTTATAGGGAAATTACTATGCCTTCTGCTTGAAAAGCAAGAAGCAATAAATTAAGCAATAAAAAAACCCCCATAACTTTGCACACTGAGAGTCCTATTTTATTTTGTAATCTATAATCCTTTGCTTTTCTACAATTAACTTGCCTAAATGTGCCCAGTGTTTTTGTCATTTATCTACAGTTCTACTAGAGCCTGATTAAAGTTGTATATATTTTAGTGAATATGCGAAATAACAGTAGCAATTACTAGACACTGGTCTGATTGGAAACAGAGGTAAGGAGAGTTCCACCTAGTTAAGTGAAATTCAAGTCTGATATAAATCAGAGAAAATGGTCTTGACATTTTTAGTCCAATAAGTAATGTCAAGACTGATTTTATTTTGCCAAAATCTTATTTCTGTTAGTCTCCATCCCACGGCTTTGTTCTTAAATCCTTGTTCATGTCTGTGATTCTTTTGAGAAGGCATCACTCAGCCACCAAGAAAAATGAGTACTGTTGATCTGGACATGTTTTTTTCCTTCTTTCACAGTAAAGGATGGGTGCAAAAAGATATTCAGAATGACTGAAATACAGTATTATATCAGTGTTTTTCTTTAAGCGCATGTGGCACATTATTTTAGTTTGCTACAATTTGTCAGTATCTGAACAAGCTTCTTTCACAAACACAAGCAATGTATTTGACTCTTTAAGAAAATCAAATACATTTCATAAATATATGCTTCTTTTCAATTTTGGCTTTATTAGAAGCTTCAAAGAAGAAATGAGGGAATTATCCATCTGTAATATTAGTGTTGCACATAGGGAATTCAAAACATAAGCTGGAGTAACCATTTTCTCATTACCTTTGTAGATCTTTTAATTCTGAACTTTTAGTATAAATGCACACAGCTGATAAGGTCACTGCTTTATTTAATAGTTCAGTGATGCAATCTAAGCTTTCATACAATCCAGGGCTAACTGCGTAAAGAACATGGTAAGGTGTCCTCTGCACATAAATAGAGCATTTCAAATATCTATGGTATTGACTACTAAAAGCAATAACTTCCACTGTATATAAGTAACATGCACAGTGATAAAAAAAACCAAACAAAAAAACCCAAACAACCAAAAACTTTCTGGAAGATTTTTAGTTTTTCAATATAAAGACTAAAAAATCTGCTTAGGGAGCCTGGTGCAAGCTATTTTATTAACCTGACTATAAACTGTTTAAATTTAGAAATTTGACTACTCTTCTAGGTATTTTGCATATAAAAATCATAGCAATTGGCTCATTTGCACTTTACAAAGCTTCCTCTGCCATACTAATAAATGCTATAAATAATTTAGAACACTGGGTATACAGACTTGTGAGTTTTGGAAGTAATAAGCTAGTTTTCTTACCTTACTCTCTCCTCATTGCAGATATGTTAGTTATATTACTCAGCCAATATTTCACCTGAAATCAGGAAGAAAGAAAACCCAACAACTTTAAATAGGTAAGAAAAACTGCACACAGACATATCATTTGTCTTTCTACTGTAGAGATAGATGCACTTTTAGAAGAATTTGTAACGGGAAGCTAGAAATCATTTTCTCTTAGGAATCAGTTCCTGCCTGCAAAGTGCCTCTCTCAAGAGGGTTAGATAGTTTTTTCCTTTCCCTTCTGCGTTCCAGAGAACATTGCAGAGAGCGTTGTGAGCGACACTCTCTCTCTCTGGTCTGCAGGACAGATAACCTTCGCAGCCATGCACAGGCCTCCTGGGCCGGAGAGGGCGAGGGAAGTCAGAGGGAAGATTAAAAGGCCTGGAAGACTATGGGATCTACCTTTCCCTGAGACTCAATGCTGTCTCACATCACTGTGAGGTTTTGTAAGTTTGGTGTCCTCACATCCAAAATAAATATTTTTTAATCCTTTCCACCACTTTGCCATTTTGGGGAAGAATACCTGTGTATATTTTGCTTTACGCTACTCATGGATCAGACAAATTATTTAGATGAATCTAGCATCTTTAAAGTTCTCACATGGCTGTTACCCTCTTTTTGCAGACTCATAAAACTGGATGGGACTAGAGAAGATATTCTGGACTGACCTTCTACATACATATTAGTAGTTGTTGTATTCATGTGAAGCCTGGCAATGCGTTACCTGAACTGGGTAATGCAGGCAATTCTGAGCAGCATTCTCTCCTGATATCAAGAGATAGCAGCTCTTGATTTCTTCACCACTTTGTTCCACTGGTTGACTACCCTGACTGTTAAAATGGGTAGTTTATTTCTAATATGAATTTGGGGTTTAACTGCTAGCTGTTACTTCTTGTTTCCATCTTCCTCTACTAAATTAAAGAGCTCTTTGTCTATTCTTCCTCTGAAGAAACCTTACTTACAGTAGTTATATTGTCTTTCAGACATTTTCTCAGTTAACTAAGTAGAGTTGTGTGAAGCATCCTCTCTATTCAGTGAACCATTCTTCTGACACTCCAATTTTCTGACACTTTCTGATTTTTCAGGAAACACAAAAAAGCATTTCCCTGTGGGATTTTAATTCAGTGAATTAAAGGTGGTCCTCAGTCCCACAGATCTTGAATCTTAGCACAAGCCAAATAAGGGATGCAGAGCGAAAACCTATGGAGCCAGTGGGACATCTGAACCAGCATGACAAGCAGTTATCTCAGCACACTCAGAGATTAATTTTTGACAGTTTTTTGTAGGCATGGTTGCAAAGGAGAGCTTTAGTGAGGGATTTGAAGGAGAGTATTGATGTAGCTTTACAGATGTTTACAGGGAGCTTCACTCAAGCATAAGTAATTAGCGCTGATAATGGTTACTGCCTTTGATAGGTCTGGAGGTTTCAAAAGGTGTCTGAATGAGCTGGCTTGGCTATGCTAGGCAGCAGACAGACAGTTACGTGACAGGGTAGTGTTGCAAATACACCCAACTTCTTCATAGAGATAATTATCCAAGCCACGGTATCAGAGTACACTATGGCCAGTACTTGACAGCATCATTCAGAGGCAGTAGAGCCCTCTCTCTGCATAGCACTCTGCTGGTACTGTGTGGATACTCCTTGACATGCCTGTAAAGGTTACGGATAGTGAAATACAATATGATTGTTTTATTTACTTTCCCTCTGCATCTAGAAGCTTCTTGATAATACACTGCCTTTTCTGTGTCGTATTTAAGAGAAGGAAATAGCATATTGATTTTGTCACACCACTGAAGAAATATGAACCTGTCAACATTTACAGTCACTCCATCCAGCAGGCTGGTCCTCCATCTCCCTGTCAACTGTAATGTGCTTTATTGGAGAGACAGGAAAAAATATTTTGGACAATTAATCAACATTCAGTCTGGCTGTAACAGTTCCAACAGTACATAATAAAGTGTTTTTTCTGTTTACCCAGAAATATCCCCTTCTAGGGTGAAACTAAACTATTCTATCAGCAAAGTCTGGGCAGTTACATAGCCACAATAAGTTCAAGCCAGTATAAAATCTTAAGTAAATATGATTTTAAACTATATTGAGGGAATATATTTTCTAATGAAATGCTCTGCATTTTAGATTGGTCTGTATCCAGTCTATGTCTTTATGTCCAAATTCCATGTCTCACCACTCACTCTGTCTGCTGGTTGTGAATTATATCAAAATTCAACCACCAAAACAGCATAGAAGTTCTGAAATTTCACCTTCTGTGGAATGTATGCAGAGAAACATCCCAAAATGGAGTCTGGGAAAGATGTCTCATTCCAGGCAGGAAAACTTCCTTAATAAAAAAAATAACTGCCTCCTTGGTAGCAATATCTTCCAGAAAAGAGCTACTTACCCCTACACTCCCTATTTTGCTTATACCTTCAGCCAGCTGTGCCTGCATTTGTATGGCATGAAAATTCTATCTTTTATCCTTGTCACTGAATCTTTTAACAGAGCCAAATCTGATTTTGGAGAGATAAGAGGAAATATCAGTAGCCCTTAATGTCAAAGACTCACTTTAAAGCCTTAAATTGGAATTCTGATTTATTGGAAACTGAGGAATGACCTGTCAGTAGGGATTTTCCAAGATAGCCGTGCACACCTTCCTCACATATACAGTTGAATTTGTCTTTTGATTGAGATGCAAGGTATTTTTGCTCAGAGAGAGCAACATTACCTTTTGGTCTGATACTGAATATTTTTGGTTTTTGGACCTCACCAGCCTACACAGCACTCATGAGAGGATGGATTAGAAGCAACTGAGGCAGCAAAAGGCAGCCACATGCAGATTTTGAGGAGAAAACAGTATCACAGAGTAGTCAACTATTTCACTTCTAATATGAACAGACTGAACGTCTGAGCATGGGGAAAAGAAGATAATTGATTTTACCCATCTTAACTTTTCTGGCTATGAAGATTAGGTGCTTAGTTTTTGACTACACCCTCCCTCTACTGTAATCATATTATTCTGTGCTTATCTTCTGAGATGCAGTGACTGATGAGAGATAAGGTAAGTAATCTAACCAGCCAATGCATGGTCTTCATTTTTTAAAAATAATTAGAGCAAGATATTAAAATATAAAGAATGTAACTCATTAATAAGAACGATAGTATAATTGTCTCTGCACGACTGTGACACTAGTCCAATCATAAGTTGATTTCTAGGAGAAAATAAACAGCCGTCTTAGGTCATCAGCTACTTCTAACTTCTATCTTGTTCCTGGGGAGGATTTTCCTGGCTGGTATTGACTGATTATACTTCAAAATTTTGCCTTTTAGCAGATTGTCATCTCTTTAAATCAAGAATGGCTATCGATTTAAATCAAGGGTCATTGTTCTAATTTTCTGATAGAAGAAAACATTAGAAAGAAAACTCTGAACATCTCCAGCTAGCAAAGAGATTAAAGGATATGCTTAGGGTGTGGCTTTGGCCAAACCACCTCACTTCAGGCCCCACTATCACAGAACTCCCTTTGTTTCAAGTGTAAATACGGCTGATTAAGGAGAGAAGGACCTGTCTACTTATCCATTTAATATGTCCCAGTTCCTACCCTGTCCCTCATCCATCATTTTTTGAAGTGATGGCACTGCTCACTGTCTTATCCATTACAAACGGAACCTACCAATGGAAATTTCCCACAAATCAGAGTGAGCTTGAAGAACATGGGCATTAATGAAAATAAATATATAGAAAAGTCTGAAATTGAGAGTTTAGCTAGAGAATTGTAGCTTCATAGTTTTAACCTACTCAAAGGTCTATTTTCTTTGAAAAGTCTCAAAAACCTTTTACATTGGCTGTACCTGGTTTTCCAGCTGTCAGAGCTGGAAACAAATCTACTTTATCCTTGGTGTTTTCATACTTTTATTTGAAACTGCTTCATAGTAGATATTTTTAAGTCTAGAGTACATTATTTTTTTATAATTCAAACTGAATTTAGAAAGCTGAAAGTAGACATTGCAATGTATTTTGTCCATGCAAAGTTAACTGACTGCAAACATAAAAACTGTAATAAGTTTTTAAGAAATCTTTTCTGAATCAAATTCACTTTCCTCAAAAATGTATTCAAAAATGAAAGCAAAAGCCTTTAGTTTGGTGTTTTAAATTATCCTGTTGTTTCCAATCAATTGTGACCTTCCCTGAAGGAAAAGTTCCAGTTTACACTGCGTCTAATACTTAAAGCTTCAGAATCTCTGATATTAGCATGAGTTGTTTCCTTTTTGCAGACTAACTTACAAAAACTTTGTCTCTTTTTTGCCACTATGTGAAGAGAGTCTTTTTCCTCTCTTTCATCAAAAAAAGATCCATGAAAACACCAATAAGGAGTTTATCAGCAGCAAAAGAAAAGAAGGCAGAACAGAGTGCAAAAACCATATACAAGGGCAAAACAGCAGAGAAACTTTATTCTTTACTATACTCCTATCACGAAATACAGTCTGGACAGTAAGATTGCTTTCCCTAAGGTCAGTCCCCTAGGTTTCATCAAGAGCAGCTTGGTTGGGGTGCAAATCAGGCAAGCCAGAGGAAATGCAAGCAACCACAGAGAAAATAGTACAATAGAGAATTTCCACTTCCCTACAGAGGATGACTGGTTAGTTAAGCTGATGGTGACAAGACCGCAAAGTTTGTGTACAGATCCCTCACATTTCCTGCAAAAAGAAAGGAAAGAACTGCTGATATTGCTGTTCATATCCTTCCCTCCCTCTAGTTAAGTATGTAACCTTGTAAAAGTACTTCTTGGGTGGATTTGTTTTTTAATATAATACATAATAATTATTACCAAAATAATTTTACCAAAAGTAGTCAGGAATTTGAATTCCACAAACCCATGTTCACAAAATCAGTCCTAATGTGCTCTCTGATACAGGGCTGTATGAAGGATAAAACTGCTATACTTAATTTGAAGATGAAAAAAATACATTTATTTTTCTGCCTCTTCCATATAGCACTTAAAATTGTTGCCTACAGAAAGAGTTCTTCTTCGTCAGATATATTTAATTTTAAATGTACTGTATGCTCACTGGGGAAAAATTACACAGCCTAATAGATCTTTCTCTATTCAGTTCTCATATTCTTCTTTCTGTATTGACAAGTGTGTATTTTGTTGCTTCTTTAAATGGACTCTCTTGTTACTTCAGTGTTATTCCAGCTGTATTTCAAAACTTGCAGGAAACAAACTCTTGACAAAAAACAGTTAACAAAGAAAAAGAAAAAATTTAACTTCAGGTTTCCAAGAACTGCTTTTACACTTCTTAACTGTTACAAAATTTGTTAGTTTTTTTGGGGTTTTTTAAACATCCATATTATTTGGTAATTTCTATGCTAGCACTTCATGGGCTATATAAACCAATGAGGTAATTGTAGAATAAATTATATAATCATCATCATCATCATGGCTAGACTTTGTGAACGATTTGGGAAGGGCTCTCCCCACGTGGGTGTGTCCTTTGAGCCTGCACTGTGGATTTTTTAGGTGAGGCACAGCGTGCATGGAACTGGCCCCACCTTTTAATTCCTAAGGTTCATCTGCCATGGCCGAGCGAGCTTGGACAGTGACAGTGAAGTCCTCAGTCATTCCCAAGAGGTCTCTCTTTGTCACCAGAGATACTCAAGAATGGTCTGGACAAAATCCTGTGTCATGTGCTCTGGGATGACTTGCTTGAGCAGCGAGGTTGAACCAGATGACCCACTGTGGGCTGGTCCTTCTGACCTTGCCCATTCTGTGATCCTGTGACAACTATTCACCCCACACCAGTCATAATTTTTTTCTAAATATTACGTACATCTAAATTGAGTATGTAAATTAGGATAGTTTTAATCACATTGTTAAGAAAAGTCCTCCACGTTAGTAGGATAAAGGTGCTCATTTAGAGTTGTTTTCTTTAAAGGAAGTTGATTCCAATGAACAGCAAATATTTGTCCAATAATTTCATCAAAAGACATAGCACCTAATCAATTTAAGCAGCAGTTCCACACATAGGCTGCACACTTCCTCATACTTTTTTCTTTGCATCCATACCTTCATTTGTAAATACATATATAAAAGAATTTCTTACATTAAAAGCATATTTTGATATTAGCCAGTAAAACATGCTTCTGTGGAGAAAGATGAAAGTGATTTTTCCGTCTTCCTAACTAAACTCCTGATTTCTTTCTTCACATGATGCTGAGGCAAAGATATTGGGGCTGACCTTACCAGCATTCTCCTCAGCATCAGAAGACAAAAGTCTGAAATTCTTCAAAAAGCAGGGGATTGAAATAAAGCCTCTCTGGAGCTGAATGGCTTTTCCCAGCAGGTTTAACAGAGTAGGACTAAAGGGAGGCAGCTGTACCACTGCCTGCAGACATGACATTAAAAGAAAAGACTAAGTCCATGTTTTCAATTCCTACCAATTAACTGTAAGTGCATTAGACTTTTATTGGATTTGGCTAGTAAACAGTGTAGATAATTTTAAAAGGCTGTGAGAATACTCTAAAAATTAACCCAAGTTGTTAAATCAGATCTAGATGCTGCAGAAATCTTTGAAAGTTTTGGGACACAATATTTGACCAAGATCCCTTAAGAAGAATTCTTATATTAAAAACTCATCAGAGTATATAATCTCTGAGACAGAGTTCTCTCCAGTCACTGTCTATAATTACAACATGGTATCGGAGTAAAAGTTTGAAAAAATAAAAGAGTGACTAGAGAAACAGTGCAAAAGAAGAGGAATATTTGGACAGTGTGGAGCATGAATTTGAAAATCTAACAAGGCTGAAATTCTCCATGAGTACAACAGATGACTGAAAAGGTTCAAGCAAGATAATTGCGTCTTTATGAAGTCAAGGGAAAACACTCAAAAGAAAAATGGAATAAGACAGGTTTTCTCATTTTAACATTGCAGAATATGAGATTAATTTAAGAATCAACAGCTGAATGAGAAAGAGCAAGCTAGTTAACATATTATGTTACTGAAATTTAACAAGCATTGTTATTCCAGAAGTCAATTCATGTAGTATATATTTGAGAGTGTACAGACAAAGAGACTGTTCTGAAATCTTTGACAAATCCTTAACCTCCGATTAGAATGAAACAGGTATCAGAAACCTGTCAAAACCTGTAAGAAATTCACAACTGAAAAAAAAAGAGCATTGGATATGCGTAATGGATTAGATTTAGAAAAAGAATACGTTGATACCAGGATAATAAGAAGCAGGTTCACTTACAATATTAGGGGTGGGGAACGAAATTTTTTGCCTGTATGTCTGAGACCATAGAAATGATCAGAGCAAATTAAAACCTAAAAATATGTCAATACAACTCTAATCTTACTAAGAGATCAAGAAGCGTAATAAAATAAAGTACAGACTTTAGTGGTGTTCAGCCTTTCAGAAGAACCACCAAATTGAAGGGAAACTAAAATTTTATATAAAAAATCTGAATCTTCCTAAGAAAAAAGAGCTTTTAAAAATGAATAATTTGTGAAAAAAATGCATATTTCAACAACAGCTTTTGGTTATTCTGAAAATTAAATAAGTCCTCATTCTGTATGCATCCATTGCTCATAGACAAGATAATGTGACATCTAAAAATACAGAAAATATTTGACATTTAAAACATGGTCTTATTCATGATGTGGATAAGAAACATTCAGATAAGTCACAAGATGAATTCTTTCTATTGAGGGAAAATAAAGGCAAAACAAAACCTTGAAAAGACCGAGTTTGTATTGTTGCAGGAGATTTGGCACACATTGCAGGGCTGAAAATGTATCAGACCCTAAATCTCACTGATCGGGATTGCAGTGCAGAGGCAGAAGGCCGAGAAGATGAAAAGTAAAAATGGCAAAGTAGAACTAAGTGAAACTGCAGAACAGTAAAGATGTTACAGCAAAATTTAGGGGTGGAGTAGCCACAAGAAAAAAGCCACAGATCTCTATCCTATACAATTTAAAATTAGTATAATGGTGTGTAGCAATTTCAACTCAACAACACACCACACTCATGCATATGCTGTACATATACACTCCCACCAACCACCACTTTGGCTCCAGCTTGAGCATCACAGTGGTCTCGACGCAGCAGGGCTCCTCACAGGTGGAAAAACTGCCCAAACCCTGGCTGGTGTCCTGGATTTCACACAGTGCTTCCACCTTGAACTCGTCCCTCTGCAGTGTGCTGGTCTTCCTATAAAGGAGCCTTACCTCTTTATTGCTTTCTAAACTAGATCAGGCTACTTTTCCAAAGGCCTTGCCAATCTGTCACCCTAGGACAAATACCTTTGAATTTCTCTGTATTTAGAGCCAGCTAGCTGTTTCTACATGGTTTTCTCTTACTTTCTGATCTTCCATTCTAAATGTATTACAAAGATGTAGAGTTCTTAACACCTTATGTTTCTCTGTTTCTTTCCCATTCACACCTACAACATTAAGCGTGGACAGAAGTAGTTCTGAGGTTCCAAATAAGAATCCTCTATAACAATTATTTGCACTTTGTTTATTTTCCTAACACATGCTATTATCATTTAATAATAAGTAAGACCTGGGCAGATTAGTCGAGGTCTCACTTAAATGATTCATGCTTTCAGGTAGGCTTTGATGTATTACCCAAAGAAAAAAAGCTTGCTTTTAGCAAGTTGAGAAGTTTTATTAAAAAAATGCTAACACAATACTGACACTTTCAAAAAATCTACATGAGAGTGAGACTCAAAAATGTTATACATATTGTATATAAGAATAAGGAAACTTTATAAATCATCCACAGTTCAAATGGACATTTTTCTATGTGCTGGAAAATACATATTGATTTTGGATTATGATTCCCACTTAGCAGAAGGATAAAGAATAAAAACCACAGCCATTACAAATTTGATTTCATGTACAAATCAATATTTGCAAGATATAACACAAGCCACAGTAAGGACATATAAGAAACAAGTTTTAACACTTTGCAAAGGTTTATTACTTTAGGTATACTATTTCAGGTCCAAGACAGGCACAGTCAAATGGAAGAAAACTATCAAAATATTTGAAGGATTTCTAAAAGTCTGCTCTACTAGCTTGTTTTGCACTGAGTTCTGCTAAGTTATAGGACACTACTTCTTGAATATAAATTCTCAATTGCCTTATGTTATTTAGAGAATAAGAGGAAAAATTGCATCAGTGCTATTAAAAGTAGGGTTATTGTGAATTCTTTGTAAGCATAATGAAAAGAGCAAGCAGAGAGGTCCGATAAGTTAAATGTGTCATGACATAACCATCTGACAATATGAACTTGAACATCTAAAATGTCGACCTTTTTCCCATGAAGCTTCCCATTTTTGTTAAAATTGTTATGCACCACAGTAAAACGTGATGAACAGAGCCAAGGTAAAGAAGTTAAAACAGAAGGGTAGCACGAGGACTAGGTTTTACCAAAGGGAAGTTTTAAACAAAGCAACATAGGGCCTGAGAACAGCTTTGTACAGACTGTAGTACATGCAGCACCTCAGAAACCTCAGACATAAGGTACCAACCCAAAGACTGGCTGAAAATACAGGTGCATATTGTATGATTTATTATTTATATACTGTACACATATTATATGTGTATGTTTCTTTCCTCTACAATAAGTATTGTCTTTTTCTAATTGTCTGCAATGTAATTTTTAAAAATTAGTATAAAATCAAATAAATTCAAAATTAATTATAATTATTTTATTATAACTGCAATAAAAGAATTCAAAGACTCAAAATATATGTAACAAATACATGGAGCAGAAATGCAGATCCCTGATATAATTGTCAGGCTGCATCAAAACAAACTGGAGAGATGCACCACAACTATAAAACCTTGCCATCACACATGATGTGCAACCACCATCCCCAGGAATTTTGTCTTCACACCACGTTCTCCAGATGAGAGCAGGCAGAGAAAAGGTGACATGACTAGAAAAAATGGGAAGAAAGGCTGATGAAAGAGAAAATGTAAAACTTTTTATTTGTTCAGTTGCTCTAGATGAAGTCCTGAACTTCTGGCTCTGAGCACTTTGACGCTGAAACTGAGACTGAAAATTCTGATTTTCACATTCAGAATTCATGGACCTTCACCAATACTTGCTAAGTGAGGTCCTTAAGATCACCCCAGAGAAGCCCACCTTTCCCAGTGTATATAGAGGGTGCCAAAAAGCTGGATGTTTTTAAATCTAAAAGCTAAGCACAGAGCAAGCTGAGCATCATGTCCTTAGCTACTGAATTATTTCTGAGTAGTGCTGAACTCAGAGTTGAGGAGGTCAAGAGTTTGTAAACTCCAAATAGTTTAAATTATCTGCTGACAAATTCAGTTTTAGTTAAAGTGCTAGCAAGGCTACTATATACAAACCAGGAGCTATACAGGGCCTTCAGCTTTTATACACTAATTTCCTGAAAGTAAGGACCATTCAAATATCCATAAACAAAATGGGTATTTTTAATCTTTTTAAAAGTTCCATTGTTAGACCTAAAATTGTTCAGAAATGTTTTTCCTTTAAGCAATTTCTAATGGCTGTCACTATGATTTAAAGTCTTCTACAGAATCTCTCGCATAAGGTATGCCTGCCTAAATTACTTTGGACCTCATTTTAGATAAACTGCTATAGCAAGTGTTGAATAAATGCATGAGTAAGCAAAGAAAAGCTAAACAGATATTTAACATTAGTGACTGGTGTTATCTTTCCAAAGTATTTGAATAGAAGTATGCTGGGTTTGTTAATTAGATTCCATACAAAAAATTAATGTTCAAACACATAACATTGCATTCATCATCTCTCTAAAAGGCTTGTCATTGCATTAGCACTAACTGGAAAAAAAAACCTAATGCAGATCAATGCCAGATGCATTCCTCTATAAAACACTTGCTTATCCTTTGTCATAATAATGGTAAGTATGAGAAGAACTCTCGGGATGAACGTATATATAAGCCAAGATTATTTTGTTGGGGAAAAAAGGAAAAAAAAAAGAACTCAAATTAAAAGGATGCTGTGTTGGAAAAATTTAATTACTCCATAGTGAGATGTATTGAAATTGTACCTTTGACATGTTATTCTGTGATGGTCTTTTTGTTAAAAAAACTTTGGGAGATTGTTCCATTACAACTGTTTTTCAGTCTTCTCTGTTAACTTTTAAAAAAGCAGCAACAATAAAATGTTCTGGTAATAAATCTTTTAATCTGAAAAAGGAGAAGAACCAAGCCAGTGCAAGAACCATTGAACTCCGATGTCTTTGCTCGTTCACAGGTTTCCTGCATTGTCACCCTGAGTTAGGGGATCAAATATTCAGCATGAGGCTCCTATGGCATAGGAAAAGTATGTTCTTAGATCAAGTACATATACCTTAACAGGTGGTGATAAAGGACTCTGCTTTAGTTGCAGGGTCAGAGATAGATACTATTCCCCTTACTTGTCAGTTTTATTTCATACTTTATTTTATTTAGTCAGAACCAAAATAATCACATAATTTCTACTGGAAATCACACAACATTCAACTTTATCTATCTGGCCAAAATTGGTTTTAGAGCTATCACTGTGCTTCACCAAATCCCTTTGAAATCAATGGGATTTTCAGAGCAGAGTGACTGACAGATGGGGCCCTTAATCAATAGAGAGGAGCAGTTTTGAATACAGATTAAAGGTACATACATCACAGGTCATGAGGCAAACAACATTAATGCACTGCAGGAGGCATTTTTTCCACATATCATATATACCTAAAAAATCAAAATAAATAAAACTGCCTTGTCTAAGTAAGCAACAGCAGCATTACTGTCTATGCCATGTCTTTCATTTGGCTGAGCTGAACTGCAGTTCAGCTCTCATTGTACAAACATAGATGGGTCACAGGATTGACACAAGCCTCACCTTGTAACTCCTTATCATGAGCTGGTTTCTGATCGTTATCAATTTAAGTCTCCCAAAAGCTCCTGTGATTCTGGTCATCAGTGACAGCACAGCTTCAAGTGCCAGCTCCAGATCAGTAAGGCTATTGGAAGATGTGTCTGCAGCCTTTCAGCCTGTCTTGCACTGGCAGCAGCGGCTAAGGAAATAAATGGCTCAGCAAGGAAGAAGAGTGCTCTGCACTGAGGGAAGACTGGGTTTATCCACATCTTGTCACAGTGCTTCTGCAAATACCCCTATTGCCAAGGGTTGTCTCAGCAATACTGTCCCTCTTTTGGAGTGTCCTCCTGGGGTCCTGAGTGAAGTCTGTAGTAATGCCACAGAAAAGCTCTCACTGGCAGATTGCCTCTAGTAATGTGGATCACCAGTATCAGCAATAACCCTGTTTGGGACAACAGAGCTCAGGCAACCCAAGCTCCACAATGTCATGGAGAGTGTCGTACCCCATTGATTCATTCATGGATACTCTGGGGCTAGTGCAGTCATATCCAAACTCATCAGACCCTGATCAAAGGTTCTCTGTGCTGACCAGTCTTCTCTAGTCTTTCAGTTTGAAAACCTATTGCTGTTCTTGCACATACTGAAAAATACAATTTAGACCAACTTATACTCATCTAGTTGGAAATTCCCATTTAACCTCAATGAGAATGGAGATCCCACCTCTGGCTGATCAGTGATGTATAGCTTGTTCTCTACAAATAGGAAGATGTCAAATTTGCAAAGAGTGGCAAACAGGAGCTGCAAACAGCAGAGTGTTATTGTTTATTTTATTAATAAAACATTGAGACCTATGTGGCATATTGCCTCTCACTTGTAGAGTTACCATGGGTGTTTATGGTGCACAAGAGAGCATGCTCCCTGCGTACATTACTTCTCTACAGCACTTCCCAAGGGTATATATCAGATTGTACAAATGTCATTCAGTTGCACAAAAGCTCCAGCTCCAGCAATCACTGCTTGTGAATTTCAGTTGACTGTGCCATGATCTATAGTGAACATTTTTCCAAGCTCCTGAGAGACTGCACTACCAACTTCTGGATCAAGAATAGGTGTCCTGCCAGACTGATAGAAGGTCCTGGCAGTACAATCAAGGTAGCCTTTCACTTCTTGGAAATAGTTGCCATGGGAATTGGAATAACTCCAAGATTCACAAGGGAACTGATGTACATCCATAATATTGTAGTCTTTAGAGGTGTGGTTGCAGGATCAGTGCCTCTGACCATCAATCCAACCCCTGGGAATTTCAGAGGACATCTCACCCCAGACTGTGACTGGTGGGGAGGTGAACCAGCTGGCACTTTCACATTGACTGAGCTTTGCACTAAGTTAAAGGAGCAACAGGGAACATTCACACGTACTTCTTATGGAGTTCTGTGATATGGATATGCAAGGATTGCACATGGAACAGAGAAAGAGGATGAAAGATAAGTGTTATGGAGAAGTTTGTGGCTAAGAGGCATCCTTCAGAGAACTCCTGGGAGTAAGCATAATTTAAGTTTTTCACAAGCATGCCAGCAGCCTGCAGTGCAGGTGCTGATGGTGATTCCCACGCCTGATGCTTTCATGGGGGAGGCCTTAGGGAATAACACAGGACAGCATGGTACCCACGGCTAATCCCACCTGCATAGGAAGTGATCAAGGCACATCATGATCCAGTTGTGCTGGTGTCACAGAGTATTTCAATCTCAGAGTAGCCATAGGGGAGTGTACCATAATGAGCACTCATACAAGAGAAGACTTACTCTGACAAGCTGACAAGATCCCCTTCATGTGGTTGGAATCTGATTCACCACTCTCTACTGCTCTGCAGATTTAGTTTAAAAAAATTTAATTCCACAAGGAAAACCAGTGCAATATAGAAATAAATCAAGTACTCTGTATTTACATAAAGACCAATATCCTCAGCCAGCAAAAACTGGAGTGGTTCTGCTGAAGTCAGTGGAGTTCTACTGATTTACACTAGCTCTAGTTCTGCTCTAATATTTTAGAAATAATGATCTACAGCCTCAGATAACAAATGCCAGAACAACTTCATCAAATTTATACATCAACCAGGGATCTGACCTTTTATTGAAATGAATATGTTAGAATTCCCTTCTGGTTTGTTTAAAACATTGAAAAACAGGAACCAGGTTGTTGATCAGTATGTCACTAATCCAGAGGCACAGTAGTTCAGATGCTGCATGCTACATGGCTGCAGTTTTTACAACACTGAAAAAGTATCTCAGAGCAGTGACAGAATTGGTAGTAAAGACATAAATCTGCCCTATGGCAATCCTTCATCCTACCTCCCTCACTTCTCCAAAGTTCAGAGTGAATGCTGCATATGGTTTTGCCCTCTGTAGCATGAGGTTCCATTTTTGTTGGGTTGGGGTTTTTTTTTCAATAACTATTTCTTATGGCTCCAGTGCTTAAAAGAGGATAGGGAAAATGAAATGTGCAAATATGAAATTGAAGATTCAGTGAAACTCACAAGCTTTTGGCATTTTTGAGGCCTCTTGCTCAGGTTAGTTTCTGAGCAGAAGATAGACATGCATTTTTCCAACTGCTACAGGTAAGCTGCATTTGCACAGAGGTTGAAAAATTATGTATCAACTGTCCAGCTCAATTTTCTCTACTCTGTACTCCTTAAATCTTTATGTTTTATGATGACTGTTATTACTGAACTAGTGCACAGTCTTAACAATGCATTAAACACTTTACAGAAATTCTAGCCACATTCAGAAAGTAGCATGCAATCTCTTGTAAACTCTCTGCAAAATTTGGAGATAAATTCAGATCATAGAATCATGGAATCATGAAATGGGTTGGAAGGTACTTTTAAAAGTTATCTAGCCCAACTTCATTGTACTGAGCAGGGAGATCTTCAACTAGAAAAATTTGCTCAGAGCCTCAACCAGCTTGACCTTGAATCCTTCCAGGGGTGGTACATCTAGCATGTCTCTGGGAAAACTGTTCCAGTGTTTTATCACCCTCATTGCAAAAAAACCTTCTTTGTTACATCTAGTCTTTAGTTTAAAATTAAGTTACTGATGACAGAGTTTTGTTCCTTTGAACTCAATGAGATTACTTATGTGAGCAAATTAACTCATAAAAGTCTTTGCAGGTATTTTACTTCAATCTCAAAAGTCAAATGCTGACCACTCAAAGTTAAATAAAATATTGGGAATACTGATTTTTGTGGTCATTTTACCCCAGTGGCAACAGATGAGCAGGTACACAAAATGGAAATACTAAATAAAATATACGAAGAAGGCAATAAGAGAGTAAAATTCAGTTGGTCATCTGACACACATGGTTGTTATGATGATCCATTTAAATGCATTTAAATGTTCCCTTTTGGATTTTCTTCTTAAGGAAATACACATTGCAGCAGAACAAGAGGAGAAGATAAAAAAGGCAGAAGAATCCATAATGAGGACTCTTTTGGGTCCACCATATAATACAAGGATTTCTAAGAACAGATGCACCCAGTGAGAAGTCAATGCCAATTACGTTAATCATGAGCAACTGCCTTGCTTATGTATGTCGGGGAAATCTGAGTCAGTCTGTCAGCTTCAGTCAAACTGCACTGACTAACCAACACAGAAGCAAACTACTGGGTCAAAACCCTTTAATTTTCCCCTGGCTTTGAGGGATACATTTGAGTGATTGTTTTCATACCTAAGATCTTTGATGCAGTTGAAACCAGAGCTGACAGAACAGAACTTCTCAGGAGAAGAAATAGACAAGGTATTAAAATCTCAGATCTCTGAAGCTGGTGAGTGTCTATCCTGTCTCTAACAATTTGATACAATTTGACACATCTACACTTCATGTTTAAGTGTAAACTGGTAGCAATTTTATCTAATTGCACCTCTATAATGTAAAACTATGATTACTGCATGTTGCATTCTAATTTACCTTGATTCAGAGAGACACAACATATGGCGATATTATGCATTCATGGCTGCAAAATCATACTATTGGGAAGGTACACCGTGTGGAAAATGTTTGTCTCCCATCACAGAGATCCAATTCACCACAAGCCACATCAAATACTTTATGCTTGATGTTTTGACATACAGATGGACTTTGGTATCAGCTTGGATTCCATCCAATAACCAAACCATATTAGTGATGAGAGGTGTCTGCAGTAGGTTTTGCTGTATACTACAGAGGGCCGCAATGGAGGGAAAAGAAATCTCCAAAAATACAAAAGAAGAGCTAGGAAAAACAAAGATGTGATAATCACATTTTTAAGTACTCTGTTCTCCTCCTTCTTTTCATTCTCTAGTTGATGTTACCTTAGTTTTGATTTCCTTGTTTCTCTCTCATCTTTGCAGCTTTCCCAAGTAGACCATAAATAAAGGAAGACCATGCTGAATTCTTCAAATCTTTAAACTCATAGGGCACTAAATGCAGGTTTCTAATAGCAAGTACTTTGGCTCCACTCTTGAATCCAGTCCCACGGTAAGTACTTTTGCCAATGGAAATTTTTTTATGAAGGACAGGAATATGTTTCTAACTATTTTCTAGAAGCATGTTCTTGACACTGACAAGTCCTCAATCTACTGACCTTAGATTTTCCAAACATCAAGAGAAGGTTTGATCTTGAAAGAACATGCTTTTTCACAGTAAACCTGTTATGAGAGACAGTCCTGTGAAACATGACTTAGCATGACCATCCCATGCTGACTGTGCTGTGGACAGGTTACTGCTGGGGGAAAATTGCTATTCCACTTTCTCCTCCCATTCCATTAAAAAAAAAAAAAACAACAAAAACCAAAACACCAAAACCAACCAAACAAACAAACCCAAAAAACCCCAAACCCAACAAACAAACAAAAAAACCCCACAAACAAATCTGTGTTAAAAACTAAGCTCTCTAAAACCTGCAGTTCTGATGAAGTGAGGAAGGTCAATAAAAGGAAAAAATGAATCAACATACCAAAACCAAAAAGTGAACTATTCCCTTTTGTTCTCATGTTATGGTTACAAGTCAGGGGAGGAAGATATAACAGTGAATACTCATACTACTACATCATCTGAAGGGGCCACTCTGCCCACCTGGCAGAAGGAGCTTGAGAGAGGGCTTTACCACAGGTCAGAGTTGTTCTGGGGTCTCAGCCACCATTGGTAACTGTTCTTGCCTCACCGAGACAGAAACAAAGCTGGCAGCCACTGCCTCACCTCACTGTGTTGGGATTTAAGCAGCTCTGGGGAGCACCCCCTTGCCACCACCACTCACCCATCACTTGCCTGCCTCTCACCCACCGTTGGACTGCTGCCAGAGCACCACCACTGCTTGTCTGCCACTTTGCTGCTGGACCACTGACAGGGGGCCACGTAGGACTGCTGCTACTCGCCCACCACTTGCTTGCCCCCCAGACAGCTGTCCCCACCCCTCATCCACCACTCACTCAGTGTGTGGAAGCACTGCCCATGCTGGGAGCCCGTGCTGCTGCTATGCAGCTCAGCCAAGCCAAGCAGGGCAACATCAGTGCTGGAGGCAGCAGATAGCAGGGAACAGAGTGGCTCTGGGCTAACACCACTGATACAGTCCAGACCTGAACCTGAACTGGTGACATAGAGTGGGCAGTTTAAGAGTGTAGCTGCTTGTAAGCAACACAGTTTTCTTGTGCTTTTGTTTTGTCCCTATTCTCCCATTGTTTCTATTGTTTAGTTGGGCACAAGATGGTGTTGAGCAGTGAGGACGCTACACCACTCTCTTTCCCCTTTGTTCCCAGGGGACCATGTGACATGGTGAATTCCCTGGGTTTTTTGGTGTGTAAGCTGTTTCCATTGTATCTTTGTGGTGCTGCTATTTCTTTTTCAGTAAATTGGGGTTTTTTCACTTATACCTCCTCACATTTTTGTCTCTCTATATTATGCAAGCAAGTTCCTCTTCTTGAGTTCTAGCCCCAGTACTTTTACCTTTAAACCAAGATATCTTAGGTCTGTGGGTACAGGTCTACCTCTTAGAAGATAATCCCCAGTTGTTCCCTTCTTTGACAGGCTTATATATGTGAGGGTGTAGTATCTAGAGAATGAAAATGTCACACACAACTTGAGGCTTTTTCTTTGTAGCTGAGTTTGGTATGATTTGATGATGTGCAGGGCTAGTTTAGAATTATCATGGTCATATTCAGTACCTGACCTCCCAAGAACTTGCTGATAGTCTAAAACCAAAGTGTTCTGTATACTTTCTTTTACTGCAACAAATCACTGTGGAATGAGTAGGAAAAAAGCATAGGTGAAGAAATTTAAGACTATTTTTTCTTATTATTTTGATGGGATATTTCTAAATATTAATGAGAAAAACACTTTATTTTGCATAAAAGAGAAAATTTTTAATTGATGCTCATCTTAGATGGCTGGTTAATAGTAATAGGCACAGGCATGTTGTTTATTGTTCTTATTGAGTATGACCTAAAGTTCACTTCAAGACAAAAATGGAACAATCATTGCTTTCCCCAGTTCTAGTTTGCTATACTTAAATATGTCTCACATACATGACTCGTAGGAAAGACATCCTTTACTCTAATAAGACCTGGCTTTTTGTGTAATCATAACTGTCCAGATTTTGAATCTTATTCATATCATGCCTCTAGCACAAACCAGAGCTCCAGTCTTGAAAACATATGCCCATGCCTCACTTTATATAACCTCACATATGTCTAAATTTACACAACTAATCTGTGCTGCTGAGCACTACTTTTCTGAAAGATAAAAATTGTTCATTAGTGTTCTGGGGACCATGAATTCCTAAGAATCAGTCCAAGAATGATTCAGTCCTGAATGTAAGATATCTAAAAAGTAGAACAGTATTTTTAGAAGAGCATGTCTGAGCTATTGTACAAAAGTCAGGCTCACAGAATCTTATCTCACAAAGCATTCCTGACAAAGATCATCCAACAACATCAGGTAAGGAGTCTGCAAGGTTGAAGTGATGTGATTACAAAAAGAAGAGAAGGAAAAGAAAAAGATGGGAGAAATGAAATGTTTTATGTGTGGCAAATTGTTTGGAAGCAAGCCATCTTTTTCTTACTGTCACCAATGGAATAAATGCAAGATGCTTTCATCTGTAACGGTGTTTTCAAGTCTGCAAAAAAAGCATTTCCACACAGTTGCCAAAATTATTATGTAGGAAAGAAACTGAGAAAACAGCAACAACACAATTATAACTGTTCACTTTGCACAGACAAATAACAACTGTTTAATTGCTATCACTGAGTTTGAACAGTGCAGAACCTTTTTAAATAGAGGGTCAGTTTTACCACTGGTGAATGCTGGCCTTGAAAGCCTGCTTGCCATTCTCTACTCCTCTCCTTAGGGCCAGAGCCAGATGATTTATTTATGCACCACTTGTTTGCCCAACTAGAGGTACTGAGCTGTGGGAAATTATAGATAAACATTTGGAGGGTTAAATTATGGACATCTGAAAGGTCCCTTAGATGTAGTTAACTTCAAGGTGATTTTTAAAGCCACAGAGGCCTTGTGTTGAGTGTCTGGGGCAGTCATGTGTTTTCATCTTACTTCCACCTCTACCATTCCTTCCTGTTCAGGAAAACAAAACAAATTATCTTCTGTCAAGACAATGTACCTGGAGAGACAAGTTCTTCCCTCAAGTTTATTATCTGCCCTTAGGTCAGCAGTAGCCAAAAGCTTTTAGCATCCAAAAGTTATATGGGGATGAATATGAAAGAAACCCATACCTCTGAGTCAAATCCTCAAAGATGGCCATCCACACAATAAAAATCCTGAATATTCTTCAGGAGATGAGGCAAAGATCCTTTTTATATTTTTTAATCTATCTTTTTCAGCTGTCAGTTATTTTGTGGTCATTGCTTCCATGAGTTATCTATACCACAAAAGAGAAGATAAAGGAATGTGCTGAATGTGCCCCATCACTAAAAACAACCAAACATCTTTTGTAGATGGGTTCACAGCTAACTACCTTGTTATTACCAGTTTTAGAGCTTGCTCATCATCCCTGCTTTCTTTTCCATCCAGGATGAGCAATGATCCTTAGAAGGCTGTAAAATATTTTTTAGAAAAAAACCTTGAAATTCTCACAAAAAAAAAAACCCAACAAAAAAACCCAAACAAAAAAAACCCCAAAACAACAACAACAACAAAACAAACAAAAACCCACCTCATAGTGTCCATTGACTGAATTTTATTTGAATATTTAATTTTTACTATAGTGATTCAGGTAAGGCATTTGTCTTTAAAAGTCTTGAGTCCCATTCATTTTGACATTACTCAGATTTCCCTCCACATTCTCTTAGATCATGTATTGTTTCATACTTAACAATGAAAACTGTACTGCAAAGCACATTAAGTTGCTTGTTTTCTATGAAGTGGTATTTCTTCCTATTCAGCTGTGAAATGTTGCACTCTATTTCCTCACATGGATGGAATAGATGCCATGAGGAGGAAAATATTGAATCTTATCTCTGCAAATATGTTTCTAAATATGGTGCCTTTGACAAACATACAGCTGAACTAAATTAATGTTTCTTATAGAAAAAGCTACAAACTCAACGTCGCAAATCTTTACTAAAATTAAAAGTTTTATTCTTTGACTTGTGCAAAATATGCACCATAAAATGATTGCAAAACTCAGACTAAAAACTTATTTATTTGGAAATATTGCACTGCCCTACCATCAAGGTTCCTAGGGGTCAGAAAAGGCAAACTTATAGGTTGTTTGCTAAAACTCTGAGAGTCTATTGACAATGCTATGAGGAAAACTACACTATTATTGAATGTATTGTGACTATCATTTGGCTAAGTAAAAAAAAAGTCCATAGCCAACAGCTTAACACACTTCCTGGAAATTTTATTGGATGGTACAAAATTCAGTCCTTAGTTTTTAAATATATCAGTCAAAAGTAGCCCCAAAATGAAATCATACTTTTGAATGCTGCTTCATGACTGATTCTATAATGCCACAATTGGATGTAGTGTTATCAAAATTTGATCTTGTCAGACCGCCAGTATGTACTTGGCACATCCAACATATCTGGACATATCTACATGGCTTAGGTACAACAATCCTCATCTCTCATCAGTTTTAAAATAATGCCAGTCTAATCACATCCCTGCTTCTGACAATTTATTTTAACCTACTGATTTATGTTAGAATGATTGCTTGTAGAAACTGCTGAGCAGTAGTTTCTACCCGTTATTTCAAGTATCTTGCAAAAATTGGCCCTAAATGTAAAAGATGATTGCCACAAATTGTGACTTAATGATAGCCTGTCTTCAGAGTAGAAACAAAACAGAGATTGTATGGGTGGTTCTGTCTTGCAATTGTTTATACTGACAATTTTTCAATATATTTACATGGAGCAATAAAAATGAAACTTGACTTGCTACAGTGTTCAATTTTGATTAAAGATATGGTGATTGTCAAAAAATAGGAGTAACCTGAAATTGAAATGACCCTTTCAATAAACTGTGACTCTTCAGATAAAGACAATTTTGTTTGAATCACTACTTTTTCTCCAAATCTCAGTACTTTATTGCTAGCCTACATAAAGAGACCTCTTTAGAGAAAAGCAATAGCCACAATTATTGGTGATTTGTAGTCCAGAAACTTTTTAAAAATGTCTCAGTATAGAAGTGCTCAGAATGGAATGAAACTTCTATTCCACAACTGCTGAGTTTTCTGACATTTCTTTTCCTTCCTGACTCTAATAAAATCAATTCTGCAAATATTTTTAGAAAACAAAATGGAGTTATTCAGACTGTCACCTTGACTCAGTGCTTGAAAGTTCTTTAGTCTTTATCTGTAGCTTTTTACTTTGAACTGACATAAACAATTTCCCAAAATCTTCAGATAAAATCCTTTCAAAAATAACTGTGTGGTTGTAAAACCTCACATTGATACTCTTTTTCCATCTTCCAACTCCACCCAGTCCTTCCAAAAAGGTTCAAACATACTACTGAAAACAGAGCTAGCCAGATGTGCTGGTGTAAAGGTAAACCAGCAGGAGAATTGAACCCAACACAAAAGAGATTATAAGTCAGAGTTACAATTTAATAACAATATTACAATAAATGCAATGGTACAACAATAAATTGGTTTTGACCTGTGAAACCCAGAACTATAACCCAGTACCCTGGGGCACAAACACAAAGGGGTTTGTTAGCCCCTGTGCTGAGCCCCATGTGGCTCCCCCGAGCCCAAAGAAAAGGGAAGTGAAAAAACCTGTTGGTGCAGATGACGGCTGCAGTCTGGTAAAGAGTGGTGGTCTCCTTCTGTAGAGATTCTGGTCCTCCTCTGGATCCAACAAGAGGTTCTCCAAGGTCTTCAAACCCCAAGATTATATACCCTCAGGTCCAGGTGGGAACGCCCAGTACTTCCCCCAGGGCAGGGAGTTCCACAATGGGTGATCTGATTCTGTGAGTCATGGGGTATTTTGGAATTGTTGCTGGCCCATTAGCAGACACATCCTCTCAGGCTGGGTGTGGAGGTGCTAACGACTTCCTGGAGGGGAGTTATCACAGCTCTTATCTCACAGGTGTCTTTCACACCCAGCTCACAGCCTGAGGAGTTGGATGTGCCCTGAGCAGCTGCTGCAAATGGTCCATTGTTAACACTTCTTGAGAAATGAATAGAGGGTGTAGAATACAAAGCTTTGGTCACACCCAAACAGTGATAAACTGGTCCCACCTGCTGAACTAGGACACGAGAATATTTGTGTGAAGTATTTCTCCAGTAAAAGGCAGAGTATTAAACATGGAAATTCTAATATTGAGCAGAACAATAATTATTTTTATAATCTTACAGTATCTTATGAGGCAGATCTCTGTGTTTAAACCATCTTAACTGAAGATTCTACAGTCTTTGTGTTGATTTCCTTCACACAAAACATACCTGTCATGTGAAAGGGAGGAGGGAGACAGAAATGCAGAGATTTCTAGTCTTAACTGTATTAATAAAAGTTATTAGCTATAAGCGTCCTCAGAGTAATCCAAGCTTTATGAACGCAGCACTGCCTGCCGAACTGGGACAGAACACAGTCTGGAAAGATTTTTTACTCCCCTATGAGGACCACACTTAAGCCAGGGAGAAATATTAGCAAGAAGCACCTCCAGAAAAATTAGAGCCTTATGAACCCAGCACTGCCTGCTGAACTAGGACAGAACACAGGCTGGAAGGTTTTCTAACCCCTGATATGAGGACTGCACTTAAGCCAGGGAGAAAATTATCAGCAATAAGCGCTTTTAGACAATCAGAGCCTTATGTTCCCAACACTGTCTGTCAACTAACGGACAGCCCACAGGTTGGAAGGGTTTCTGACTTCTAATATGAAGCCACACTTAAGCCAGAAAAGAACTTTTCTCACAACCCCTCCTGAAATAACATTTATTAATACAAATATGCGACAGTTATTGTGGATTTTGTGTTGCTGGTGATAACGTTCAGCTGCAAGATTGTATTTAATTGATAATAAAAGACCCCAAAAGAAACCAGCACAAAACACATTCTATAGAGACAAATACACTAAACTCAAGTTACAATACAGCAATGTATCCCATTTTCACAACACACAGAAACTTGCAACAAAGAACTACTAACTAAAAACACAGCCACCTAAAATACTTATCTAGACACTCTCTTAGTAACATAGGACAATAAAATATCTTGCACACCACTCTCTCTGTGACACAAAACAAAAAGAAAGAACAGAGCTGCTTCTTATCAACACACATATTGAAAAAGAAACTACACATTGAAAGTAAAGCAAGTTACTGTAGTTGCAAAACAGAGTTGGTATTATAAAGCAAGAATAGCAAAAAGCAATAACCAGTGTAAAGTAGCAAAGTGTGAAGCAAGTTACTCTTATTAGTATTAAGGTAGCAAAACATATTTAGTAAAGGAAATGCCTATAAAGTAAGAATCAAAGTAGCTGTTAGCATAAGATGTAAGATGGAATGAATAAAGGAAGAAAGTAAAGTTAAGAAAGTAAATTCAGAAAAAATAGAAAGCACATGGTTTTCTCACTCCTACATTGTTCCAGGAGGAGGAGGAGACAGGACAAGCTGCAGCAGTTACCCTCACAGAGACGCTGGCATTTTTCCCTCTCTGCTGGAGTTTAAACTCCATACACTTTTTATACCATTTTTTTTTCCTTTCATGTGGTTTTGTGTGGGTAAAAGTCAATCTTTTGGTGGGGTGATGCAGATGTTTGAGGGGACGTGGCTCCTAGAGTGATTATAGAAGATATTACAAAGGGAAGCCGTGCTATTTCTTAACATTCCACCCTGTGTTAATCTTATCAGTTTGAAAGCTTTTGTCCTCGGCCAGGAGCATCCCTCCAGGGAGCGGAGATGTCTCCCTCAACCCATCAGGCCTTATCAGGGGCCATCACCTCACACATACCCTAGGAGTCAACACGGGAAAATCCCTTTCAGCGTCTTCATTAAACACTTGGATGATGGGACAGAATACAAGAATGACTAATGCACCAAAGGAATCATGCTGCCATCCAGAGAGACCTCAAAAGGCTAAAGAAATGGGTTGACAGAAATCTCATAAAATTAATCAAAGAGAAATGCAAAGCCCTGCTCCTGGACAGGAATAATTCCAGGTATCAGAATGGGCTGGGGACGGGAAGGCTTGAAAGCAACTTCAAACAAAAAGCCCTGGAACTCCTGGTGGACACCAACCTGACCATGAGCCAGCAGTGCACCTTAGTGTCAAATGCAAACAGCCTCCTGGACTCCATTAAGAGGAACATTGCCAGCAGACTGAAGGAGGTGATCCTGCCACTCTTGTCAGCCCTGCTGAGATGCATCTGGGATACTGGGTCTAGAGTTGAGCTCCCCATCACATGAGAATCATGGAACTACTGGAAAGAGACCAGTCAAAGGCTTTCGGGATGATTAAGGGATGGGATCCTCTCTCCTATGAGGAAAGGCTGAGAGAACTAGAATTGTTTAGCCTGGAGAAAAGAAGGCTAAGGGGGATCTTATCAACGTGTATTAATCCCTGATGGAGGTGAGTAATTTGAACTCCCATTTTTCCCAGGGATGCTCAGGGACAGCACAAGAGGGAATGGCCACAAACAGAAATATGGGAAATTTTACTCAAACATAAGAAAAACTTTTTCACTCACATGGTGATTGAACATTGGCATGTCAAAGATTTCCTACAGTGATTGTGAAGTCTCCAGCTGTAGAAATATTCAAACACCAACTGCACACAATTCTGAGCATCCTGCTTTAAATTTATTCCATAAAAATGAACCATGTTTTGTGTCCCATGCAAAGGCAACTACATTACTGTGTGAATGTCTTTTAACAAAAGTAAAACCTGCAAAATCAAGCCCTATTTGTTTTCATAGTGACTTTTGTCTTTTTTCCCTGCTGATCTTCGCAATAGTATACTCTTTGTTGAAGATTCACTTTATAAGCATTACCCCCTATGAATCAAGAGCATGTGTTTTTTTCTGAGTGACATGTTTTTGTTTCTAACTCTTAAATATCAGCAGAGAAATATTTAGAAAAGAGCCATAGGGCAGAGAGCTAGACTCTTTTGCTCATCTCACTTGTAGCAATCAGTTCACCCAGTAGCTGTCATCTACAGTCAATAAACTGGCTTTACAAAGTGCAAGCAATCTGAGAATTGTTTCCTCAGAGGATTCTTCATCTAGCAAACAAATTGGAATGAAGCTTATTCACCTGTGGGCCATTATAACAGCAGTGGCAGCTAGGTTGGGCAAGAAACATAAAGCCAAATTAATCTGCAACTAACAGACTAAAGCTATTTGGCACAGGAGAGAAAGGGAACCAGAAAAAAACCAAAAAACAAACAAACAAACAAAAACCAAACAAACAAAAAAAAAAACACCAACCCAAGGGATAAGGATTAAAGGCAGAAACATCTCATAGGAAAAGCTTTTGTTCTTCTGTCTCTAAGAACAGGACTAATTTTTATTTCTGGTGAGGGGTTTCTTTGTGGTTTTTCTTTTTTGTCCTCTAAAGTGCTTTTGTTTCTTTGCCCCACTGTGTTCACTAAAGTGATTTCCAGTAATTGTTGAAGAATGTGAACAATTCTTCTTTATTTACAGGATGTTGAAGTACACTCAGGTTCCCTCTAGGCTACCTGGAGGGAAAAGGCAATGGCCGGTGCAAGAAGCAGAATTCCACAGAAATACTTTAGGCCTTCATGATCCCCTTGAGGGGAAAAAAAGCTCCAGGCTTTTTCAGTCTGGAAGAGCAGAGATGTAGATGTATTTAAGCCCCAGTAATTCTGTGTTAAATACTACATAGAAAGGGAGATGCTCTGAGGAATGTCAAGGAAAATGCAAGAGGAAGGATGAAAATCATTGGGAGAACTGCTATGAATTTATATTTGTCCTGGGTTGCAATCGTATGGCTAGTGATGGTGGCATACTGCTATTTTTTACAGTCTGTTGCAGAAATCTTGGCCAGCATCCAGCAGTTCTGTGACCATCATAACTCTACAGGTATGCTTCCAAATCTTCCTCTTCAGATGTTAACAACTCTAATCTCTCTGGTGGAAAGTCTGCAAGCACTATTTTGCAGTTATTTCTGGGTAGCATGATTTATTTATAATGCAACAGGCTGTGTTTCTTCTGGGGTGAACCAAATAAGTATATTCTATCCTAAATAAATGGGGGAAAGGAACATCACCTATGGCATCTGGTCTTCCTTGTCACATTGCCCTGGCACCTATTTGCAAAGAAATCACCTATTACCCATTTATATCCTCTCATCCATCCAACAGAGTAGCAACATGGAATTTCATTTCACATTCCCTGGATGTCCTCAGACACATGTGTAAGAAAATGCATGGTACATAACCGCATTTTTCCTCTTTTGCTGGCATTTCTTTTCTTATTCTGATATCAAAGGATGAACACAGCTACAGTGAGAGAGCCAGTGAGAGCTCAATACTGAGAAAATTGGTGCAACATGAAGAGGAATCATGAAAAACATGCTTTGGAATGAAATTACTTCCCCATTGACTGATGCATGGAACCTATAATGAGAAGGGGAAGATTACAGGTCATATTTCTGTTTAAGAAGCTCCTAATGGTTTCCATGCATTCTGATCATTACCTTCCAAAAGCCTATTTTCTCTATGTCTCTTTTCACTGAAGAGGACCAAATGAAACGTCCTGTGATGCAGTTCAGTAGTGCTTCCATAAAAAGAGATCACTTCGGAATGACATAACACTTTTTCATTTGCATTCCCTCTCTATCTACTTTCTAATGAACTAAATGTTCTTCCTCTGAGATGCTATAGCATGTTTTAGGATATAGATTTCCAGACTTTTGGGATGCACAATACCCCAACTATTCTGACTAGGGAGGGGGGGGCTATCCCATTTGCACCATTAGCTACTTCTGCTTTCTCACTGAGTTTGCTTTGCTCTTCACTGGCTTTGCCTGACAGCTTGCACTGTTTCCAAAACATATCCAGTAATTGTTATTTTGAACAACCACTCTCTCTATTATAGCCATTATGCACATCATAGAATCATAGAATGGTTTGAGTTGGAAAGGACCTTAAAAATCATCCAATTCCAACACCTACCCTTGCCATGGGCAGGGATGCCGCCCACTACATCTTGTTGCTGAGGGCCCCATCCAATTCAGTCTTGAACACTTCCAGGGACAGGGCATCCACAAAATCTCTGGGCAATCTGTCCTAGTGCCTCATGACACTCTGAGTAAAGAACTTCTAACTAACATCTAATCTAAATCTCTCCTCTTTTATCTTAAAGCCATTACCCCTTGTCCTATCTTGCTTTTTCCTCTCCTATAGTACACTTGTAACAATTGAAGATGCAGTCTGTTTGGGGATTGTTATAGGAAACATTTGATTTACCATTTTTAGATTCAGTTGTGTGTTTTTCATATTATATCCTGACCTCACTCTGGATATGTTGCTGATATACTTCTGTGGCTACCTGCCTCTATTATGCTTCTTTGTCCTTCTGTAGCTTTATGTGAAAATACTAATAATACCTGAGGGAAACCTGTAAGTTTTGACAGTATAGAAGCTTCTTATACATTAGACTAAATATCTACTCAACTCTGTTCCTCAAAAACTCTCTGCAGTTTTAAATTAAACAATACAATTTAGAAGTAAAGTTGTGCCTAATAATAATAATAATTCAGAAAATACTTCTTTTTGACTAATAGATACAAATTACCCATCATTCTAAACCTGATATTAATACTAATATTGGTATCACACCATTGAGATGAACTCCCTATTCATGAAGTGTTATCATTGCAGACATCTGGCAAATTGGTTGTTAACTTCTAACACAATTGATATGCCTTTTATTATTACAATATTCCATTTGAGAAAAAGACTATTTCCCACTGATGAACCATTTTAATGATTTTATGTAGGAATGTAGCTAATGAAAAATAATGGCAAGGGACTTCTGAATTCAGTTTTTTATTCTCCATTTCAGCAGTACTCATTACAATATCACAAAATTATATCTTATGAAGATGACACACAGGTATACTCCACTCTCTGTTTCAGGCCTACCACAAACAGGAAAAAATTACACCAATAGCAGGAGAATGTCCTACAATGGTTGGATTGGCCAGCAAATAGAAGCATTAGAATAATTATTCTTTCTATTACATTATGTGACACATTTCTCTTTCTCAGTTACTGTTCTCTCTTGCTATGAGGATACAAATGAGGAAATGAGAGCTCTAATTTAACTTATAATTTTAAAATCAGACCTATACTACCTCTAGGCTTAAGAACATGCATAAAACACTAGAAGCACAAACTGAAACCTCTTATTATCACTGTCACCCTGTTATATTTTTTCTTGAGCACCAGCATGTGGCAATTATCACAAAATACATGGAATATAGTAATATATAAATGTTCATGCTTGATGAGCTCAGCAGGTCATTCAGCTCAGTATCTTGTCTTTATTAGCAGTTAATGACAGATGTTTCCAAATTATGAGGACTCTATTGTCCTGTAAACTGTTTCCAGGCACCTATTTTTCCATAAGTTTTTTCATTTAAGGCTTTTGATTATATGCTGACATATGAATGTTTATATCTCTTTTCTACCCTACCATGTCTGCCACAATATGGGAAATTATTTGACATTCAGAAAGAGTGAGATTTCAACAACTTGGCAACTCTTTAGGTGTGGGTAAGACCCAGATTTGATTCCCGCTACCAAGATCACCTATGATATTGTTACTATCGAAATTTTAATTATTATTTTAATTATTTTAATTCATTATTAATTTGGAGTAAAACAACTGATAGTAAGACATAAGATGCTGGAAACAGCTGTATGGTAGTGTGCAGTCTGACACTTCCCAGTTACAGTTTAGATTATCTGGGCTTTTCTTAATATACCTAATGTGTTGATAGATTTTAAACATACAGTTAATTTCCAATGACTATATTGACAATCCCAAAGAAAGAGATCCTCGCATTAATCAGTTTCTGTATGTAAATGCCCTAATTCTAGTATTCAGACAAAAACATTTTACTACTTTTTACTACTATTTACTCCACTTGTGCCATGTTTTTTTTTCCGGCAGGTGGGTAACAATTAGCCTTTTTATTTATTTCAGCCATTTTAACTGATTCTAAAATGCAGTTCAGTGATCTGTTCTGTTTTGGATGGCATCCACTTGGTTTCAAAATAGAGACACATTTGTCATTTTCCAGTCCCAGAGGGTGATAGCTCATTTTAATGAACTTTTTTAAGATTTTCCTTATTTGATTCGTATTTAGTCTGGCGGGTTTTGTTGTTTTGGTTTTTTCCAGAACCCTGTAAAGCACTCAGTCTTGGGAACTTACAACTTAATTTATCATTTCGTTCTGACATGTCTCACTAAGAGCTTGCAGGACTAAAAACACAGACAGGAGGGAAAAAACAAAGCCACCCTGCACAATGATAAAGTCCAGCACTTTACTGAATGGGCTTGTAAATGCAATAAACCCTGAAATAACGTACTTCTGGAAAGTGCACAATTTGTCCATGCTCGAGGCAGCACACACGACAGTCCCAGAGCAGTGTAAGTGGCTGTTTTGGTTTGAGTACTTTGGCAAATGCCAAGTATAAACCAAAGTGATAGAGGTCTCTCCTCCCACCCCTCTCTGAGAAAAGAGACGAAAAAAACCTGGAAAACTCAAACTTGAACTGAACTAGTTCCTTTATTTACATGAAAGAGGGGAAATTATAATATAATACCCACACAAGTAAGCTGTAACAAATAATTCCTTCACCTCTCCACTCAACAGAAAACTGAACCCCTCCCAACACAAATTTCACTATTCTGGCTACAAAATCACCCAAGAGAACTTAATCTCCTGAGGGACAGATCCAAGCAGAGAGAAAACTAAGATAAACATTTTCTTCCCAGTAGATAGCACATTGGTGAGGTGGTGATGGGCCTGGTCCTCCCGTCCCTCCCAGGATGGCACAGTGTGTCTTGCCAGGACCACATCCATGAAGGACCTGGACTAAGCACCTCCTATACTTGCTTTTATGTTTGAGATGACATCAGAATACAGTATGGAATACCACTGGCCAGTAGAAGTCACAGCTGTCAGCTGATCTGACCCAGCTCAAGTCAGCTGATAATCCAAGGCCTGCTCTAAAGCTAAAGCCGAAATCTAGGGCTAAAAGTAAACCCAGGACAGTGGCATAATGTTCTGCACTGAAGTCATGTAAGGATCTCACAGTAATCTGGTGAGGGTCCTGGAAAAGAGTTGTGAATTGAAAAGAAGAAAAATCTGATGAGGAATAGAGACAAATCACAGTGATGTCTCTCTTACAACACACTATAGACGAAATCCCTATTTGGGGAGCTTGGAAGCAATTACATTTTGGGTGGAAATGTTCAGATTGCAAATGAAATTTTCTAGCACACACACAGTTTAACTGCATATGAAATTTTATTCAGTACATGGCCTTTAAGCAAAATTATTTCTTTCTGAAAAGATAAGTGTAGGTTGCTTATTTTCATGTCGGTATTGGACAAATCCTCCTCCATGTTACTATGTAAATAGTAACTTAAGTGTTATTATACTGTACCATCAGTAACAAGAAGTCTGTGTTGAAAAACATTAATAAGCCAATTAATTTTTTTACTTTGACAAGTAAATTGACAATTCTATTTTGAATAATGCAGCAATTAAAGTTTAGTTGATACAGGGCAACATTAGCATAAAGACAGTTTTCTACGCTTGCTGTGACAGAACACAGAACTAACAAAATTAAAATGTGTACTAAATGTCATCCATTATTCTTTTAATACCATCACCCTGTCCTGCTGACTAGCACGTCCACTAACGCTAGATCTTAAATCACACATAAGCTGAAGCAAATACCCTGAAATCTAACACATAACAGCTCTATGCAATAAATTCTATTAAGCTATATCATGTTTCTCTGAGGATAAGTATTACCACATCATGAATCTTTTAGTAAACAGACATTTCAAAATTGCCAAGAAGGAGTCAACATTTTTAATCAGTCAGAACCACATTAGGAATTGTGATACAGTTCATTACTCATGAGATGTTACACAGCATTAGAGACTTCCATAGGCTTAATTTGACATTAAGCCATCAAACTGTGTAAAATAAATTATAAGAAAATGAACTTCAAATACATTTACCTTACAAACAGATCTGAACTTTGCACACATATTTTCTTCCTGAGACTGTCAATGTAGTTTATGATGACAAATGTATGTTTGATTATATATTTAAAAAAAAAATTATTAACCCCTATTTTTTCTTAATCATTTAGCCCACAATTAAGTGTGAGGAAAGAAACATTTTGGTATTGCAGCTATTGTTACTGAAAAATACCAGCACACTTCAGTATTTTTTTCTATACCAAGTTTATACTAGAAGACTACAAAATATATGCTACAATCAATTTGAAGAATTTTGTCTTTTCTGTTGCCCATAAATCACTGATATTAACAATCTTTTACATATGCTCAAAATCACATTAGAGGAAGTTNCAAGAAAGGACCATCATGGCTGTCTCTTCAGCGCTCTCTGAAATACCTAAAGATACACATATTACGTAGAGACACAGTGATGCCAAAAATACACTGTGAGACAACTCTTTGTCACCTGTGAGGAGATGTACAACGGACATCAAATGAAGATGGATGCTTCCCTAACTTGTCTGGTTGGACACAGATATCTCCTTTATGTATTCAAGTGAGTAAATGGTACTGTTGATCTCCAGAAGAAGGAACACAATACAATCTGCTGTTCTTAAGAGCTAGAAACAGATCATTATAGTTTAGGGCATGTACATAACTTGTTACCCATAAATTCTTAGGAAATCTTTAACTCTGCAGTCTTTATCCCTGGCCATTGCATCTACTTCACTATCATTTCATGCCCCACTTCTGCAAAACTTTACAAAACTGTGTTGAATGTTAAACCTATTCAGTGGTCTAAATCACCTCGGTAGCTCTCTGAGCCAAGAAGGGAAATACATTTTTGATCTTCACAGACCTGAGGCTTCAAGTTTACTCAGTAGGAGGCAGAAGCTTCCTTTATGCTTCAGTCTGAGCATTGCTGTAACAGATAAAAATAAGTAATACATTAATACTGTAGGACATCATTAAAAATACAGCTAGTGATATTAAGTGATAGAGTCCTGAATCTGAGGAGCTGAAGATCAAAAATCTCCATAACAGTACTTCCTGTTGAGTTTGTCTGATGGGACTGTGTCCTTGGTAATGTATAGAAGGGGTAAATAGGGGCCATTTGGGGGATCAGAATAGCACAAATGGCTATTCTCAGGCTATCAAGATCTCGGGCTATTTGGTTCTCTGGAAAACCTATTGAAGATTTCCATTGGCTTCCTGCAGTCTGGAATTTCACATCCTGAGTTAATGGGAATAGAATGAAAGCTAAGTGCCCTGCCAGAATCACTCTACTCCTATCTGCACATCTAACTTGCTCTAGTCTGGAAATGAATTAAAGAAGTCTCTCTTCTACAGAAAGATATCTGGTTACCCAGTGAAAATTAATATGAACAATATTGTGTCAATATGGGGCATACAAACCAGAGCATATTTTATAGAGAGGATGCAGAATACAGACATCTATTTCAGTCAGCATTAGTAGCATTGCAGCTGAAATCTCATGTCCAATTTTGGGAACCACTATTCTGTGTAGATGTGCATAAATTTGAGAGGAGGTACAGAGCCAGTCAAGAAGAACAAGTGGCAGCCTAAAAATGTGAATTCTAAGGAAATTTTGAAGAAAATTTTTCCATTCATTCTTCGTGAGAAAAGTGAGGGGCTGTAGAAAGACATTCAACAACTTTGTGAGATGCGTTGGATGCTAAGGAGTAGTCTGGTCACCATATCAGTGAGAAAAGGGCAAGAAGTAATTGGAAATGAGAGATTTAGATTAGTTTTTAGAAAGATTTCCTACTCAGAAGATTGATTCACCAAGGAACCAATTCCATGAGCTTTCCATTGCTGGCAGTTCTTGTGTTAGACAGGGATCTATCCAATATGACAGAACAAGTACAAGTAACTCGGAAAAACCTCTCTTGTACCATTCTAAGCATTAATTTATTTCACCTTTTTCTTTGTATTTTATTCCAATTCTATAAACCTTGAATACATAGTGTTAGTGAAAAAGACACAGATTAAAGCCATAACTCAGCAATAGATTTTTAGTATTTGTACTTCATGAAGCGAAATGCCTTCGGTGCTAATGAGACCTGTTTGACAAAAGTAAGGCAAAATCAAAATCAAGTAGTGATGATAGTACAGCTGACAGATTGGAAAACCAAGAATACTATCAATTCTGTTTATGTCAGATGATTATTGCCTCAATTATGTCCCTACTATCTCTGAATAAATTATTAGTGGAAAAAAAAAAAAGACAGAGTAAATGATAGGGATCAGTGTGGGAAGGTGCAGTGCAACAGTAATTAGGTTGTATTGTGTCTACAGTGAGATATCTGAATTGTAATTACTTAGAAAGTATTTAATTCTAAACAACATTTACTAAAGCATTCTCCCCACAAACAAAATTGTTTTAAACTAGAAATGGGGAGACAATGTCACCTGTAGTTCACATCAAAATAATCAAAACTATAAAACCTATTCATTTACCTGCTTTTTAAATAGAACCTTGAAAAGGATCTCTTTTTCATTTTAAAGTGTATTTTTGGGTGCAAACTAAAATTTTCTAACTACATTAACAAAAGCAAGTATATAAAAATAAGTATTGACTAATGAATATGAAGGTTTGCAAGCTGGGAGGTAGTTTGTGTTCTTGATTGTGACACAAATGCTTTATTACAAAATGCCAAATTTTTTTTACAAAATTTTATATAGCTCTCACAAATATGTTTGTCACAAATGTAAAATGTCACAAACCACTTACATTTAATTTTAGCTTGCAAAGTGGAGTTTTAGATTGGAACATTAGATTGGAAGTCTTTGAGCATTAAGGGAAAGAACAGTCTTTCAGTTTGAAATATCATTGTCAGTTTCCTCAACAAAAACAGGAATTTAAAGTTTGAAAAAGTTTGGATGCAGCTAAAGATTTGAACTTCATTGCTGAGCCTCATCCAATATGGACAGCCAGTGCATAAAAGGTATAGGTTATTGTGCAGTAGATAGTCTCTATTTCCATTGACCATATACTATGGAATTTATTTGAAAGTAAGTCACATAAGCAACAACAGTGAAAACAAAATATAAATTCAAATATTTCTAAAGATTCTAGTTTGAATTTTTTTCTTTGTACTTTTTTAATGCAAAGAATTCCACAGATCTCAGGATTAAAACTCATTGTCATCTAACACATTACTAATAGTATGATAATGTGCTCTTACCTTTCATTTTCATAGCAATTATTGTAAATTGCATATAATTTACATAATTATTTTATAATAATTCACATTAGAATAATTGATGTCAAAAAGCATAGCTATGTATATTTCTTTATTTAAATAATGATAGATACATAATGCCAAGGTCATAAGTTCAATCCCCAACGTGAGCCATTGATTTAAGAGTTGGACTCGATGATCCTTGTGAGTCCCTTCCAACTCAGAATAGTCTGTGATTCTGTGATTCTGTGATACCTTGAAGAATTAGGCATCGATCCACATCCCTTTTTACTTACTACTTGATTGGATATACTATGGTAAAGATCTAAAAAAGGAAGGACAGTTGCAGAGGTGTTCAAAGCAGCCAGTGTTAACTTGGGACTGTTTCTGGTGTTTATATTCATAATATTCATCTTGGAAAGATAATATTCCTTCAGAAGAAATTTTAACTTTTTATCTTGGGAAAAAAATGTCTCAACTGTGCCCATTATTTCTTTGCATTGTATGACATATGTAAGCTATTAATGGACTGCAGTGCAATAAGAATATTATTAAAGAGAGTATGGCCAGCAGCTGGGAAGCAGGACTATTGTTTACACTGTTCTGGCAGTGCAAAAGCTCCTGGACAGAAGCAACGAGCTTGAGTGCGGAGAAGCTGCCCCAGCAAGTGTGGGAAATATGTGGAGAGCCTTATGGCCTCAGGAGCAAACACCAACCAAGGAAAAGGAGAGACTTTTTGGGAACCTGGGAAGAACAGGGAAGATTTATTTCAGTCCATAAAGCTACTGACAGTTCTCAGAAAAGCATGAGCAAAGTACCAGCACACAGAGAGCAGTGTCTGTGAAGACATATTTAGATGTTTTGTTTAGTATAGCACCTAACAGATCTTATTTTCCTGTGTTCATAGCATTATTTTTTTCTGAATTATTAATTGTATTCTAGTAAAATAGTGTTGGCACCCTATTTGGTGGCTTTTAGCAAGTCATCGATAAAATCGGCATGACTCCAGCCTGGGGCTCTGTGTCAAAAGCTGTTTCATCACAGCTTGGCTCTCCTGGGGTCTTTCCTTGCCTCAGCAAAACCTGCCCCACTCTGCTGTGCTCGGGAGGAATAGTATCAGCCTTAAACATTAAAAGTCATGAGGCAGGTCCCTGAAATAACAGAATACTTCAGGAATCATACAGTTTAAATGGAAAAATACATCTCATTCTCTATCTCCAGTCAGTAGTCCCATGTGGTGTACTTGTGCTATATTTCAGGTTTTTCTGTGTCAGCTGGTGTGTTCCATATCCTTTTTTTTAACAGTCATAACTATCTGATTTCTTTTTTTTTTTCCTTCAGCAGCTAGACCTCTAAGAAACTTCAACTTAAAATGAAATTGTGAGCATTGTCACCTTTGACTAATTTTAATTCCAACTGCTCAGGACTCAAAACTCCCATTTAAAAAGTCCTATTCCATGTGCAAAATAACCACAGGACTTCTCAAAAGCTGACTTTTACCCAGTGTGTATTTTAGAGAGCAGTTCTATTCAGAACAGTAAAATAACTAATCGTCTCCATATGTGCTTACAATGTCACTTCTGCTCCCTTCAGTAAAAAAAATATCTAATACCTTTTATTCCTACTGGTCCTGAAAAACTAACCCCTCTGAAACAGCTCATGTGACATGGGCCATTGGAAATTATTTGCCCAGTTCTCACTGAGAGACTAAGGGGTCATGCAAAAACATTTTTATTAAGATGAAGGGTTAATTGCAACAAAAGATATAATAATTTCTTGTGTTTTTTAATCATGAAAAGGTAATATTATCTACCTTGACTTATGGAATCAGATTAAGTTTGAAGGACTAAAAGTTGAAAAATATTCTTGTTTTTCTCCCAGTTAAAATGAGCACTTTCAGTTTGGAACCAATTCAAAGACAATAAATGCAGGACTTTATGATGTTATTTCCACAGAACTTTTTTTTCAGACTGGAACTACACTTACAAGTCAAATTTGTTAAAACATGTTAAGAAAGTGATAAAGCACCAATGGAGTCTGTATAGCAGAAACTGAGTCAAACCTAATCCTTCCATAAAGTCAACCTCTGTCTCAAACCTGCACCAACAGCCCTCCTTAAGCAGGGCAGCTCCTGGGCTCAGTTTATCTTTGCTTGCTGTTCAGGAACAGGAGAGGTGGAGCAGATGACCCACTGTGACCCCTTCCAACCTTACCCTTTCTCTCAGTCTGTGATTCTGCAAATACAACCAGCAAAGTGAGAAAGGCCATGTCATGAATGCCACTTCTCTGACTTTCTAACATTGAAGGAAAGAACTCTATCTACTGCCTCATATAGCTGATATTATTAAATGTACAACATGGACCTTGATTACATGCTTGTTTCTCTTGTTTCTTTGCTGTTTCCTGATAAGTTCTGGGGGTCTTTTGAAATAGTGGCATAAAATGAAGAAGAAAAAACCGAACAACATAAAACTCTAGACAACAAACACTGTTATGACTGGATAGTATATTTACCATTGTGACAGAAATAAAATTATATACTGAATTAGATGCAAACTGAAGTACTGACAGTTCATCACACTTATACTCAACAACTACTTAAACAGGTAAACAACAATCATTCAAAATAACAACTGTGCATTTAAGAAGCAGACTTATGATTTTTGATTTGCTAAAATCCAAATGTATTTTGTTGAAGTTTATGGGAACATAACTGAAGTCACCTACATAATCGAGTGCTTCATACATTTCGAGCTGCCTTTGCTCACTTGAGACAAATTAAAGCTAAAATAAGTGCCATTTATACTTCATTTTTCCTGCTTCTAGAGCTACTGAAAAAGAAGGGGGGTGGGGAAGCCCTTTTTAATATAATGATAAATGTTTCTTCTGGATGGAACCATACAACAAACCTCTGTGATGAATCTTCATAGAGAAATATGCAAGAAAAGAGTTTATTATTTAAGACCGATTTTTTAAGTATAAATGCACTTCATTGTATGGTTTGGCTTCTGTTTTTAAAAATATATTCCATGCATTACTAGAAATAATAAATGCTATAAATTGTTATAAAAGAAATTGTTAGTTATGGATCACCTCTTTTTTACCCTTTGTGTAGGGAGAAATGTAGCAGCTTAAAGTTTAAAGAGGGGAAGGCACAGCAGAACCCATCCCAACACTTATAACTAAAAGACAGTACCATATCAATCTTCATAATCTCTTGAGAAAAGACAGAAATTAATAACACACAACAAAAGAAAGGGATGAATCCTACTTATGGATTCCAGGTTCAGGCTAGGATGTAGAGACCCATGTCTGGAAGCCTACAGCTTGAGTGAAAACAGCAAAATAACACCGTCATGCTCCCACAAGAAATGATGAAGGGGAGGGCACAGCTCCCTGGGTTGATCAGCAGCTTCAAGGGATATACAGATCTGCATACATTATGTCCTTGGGAGTGATTCTCTCCCACTGACTGAGAATAGGGAAGACAGCATAAAGCAGGAGGAAGAAAAACTTCTCTCACACAACACAGGGTTAAAGATTCAGTTCTGGGACTGCACTTGCTCAGTTTACACAGCAAGTGCAAGCAGGGAATGTGCTACGGTTTGTTCCCCCTTTGTCACAATGACTGCTTCCTGGACAGCCTTGAGCACACCACTGACACAAATGCCCTCATCCACCATGGTATCCTGGGCATGCACGACCCTACACAAGGGGTGCTCTGGCAGTTCCTGTCACCAAATTCAAAAGTCTGGAAAGCAGAAGGGTCAGAAGTCTGCTCTGAAGGGTCATCATCAGAACAGTCTTTTAGAGGCATCCTGGAGGTAATCACTCCCGAATCCTATCACATCGTTTTCTTTTCCACCTTGCCATTCCCTAAAGGAACAAGAGTGGAATAAATTTGCATTTATATACAAATCCAAACTTTGGACAGTTGCTACAAGTTCCTCTAGTAGTATTATTTACACATACACTCAGGATTGGAAGGGAAAACAAAGCATAAAACTCTTACCAGTGCTGGCTGCAGGAACAGATTTCTGTTAGCAAATGTTCATGGCTTCCATTCAGATTCTCAGAACCATAGATTTCAAGAGTGACATGAATAAAGTCAAATTTTCTTATTGAATAGTCTTACTTCTCTGTGGAAAAACAAATGAAAATACTGAAAATGAAAATATTTATTTTGCATATGTTTTTGAAATTATCATCCTAGCTGGTATTTCGTCTTTTTACATATTTAAACCTTGGTTGTTTCATGCATTTCAGTGAGATCAGAGAAGGATTAGAATCTCCTAGTAAAAGTATATGAAAGTTCTATAAATTTTAGCTTGAAGCTGAAATCACTGGTATTTGTAGTTTTATGAAAGTTATTTATGGGCTTGAATCAGATTATTCTTGCTGTATTTAGCAACTGGGCTATACTACATGTTTCAAAGGCAAGTATTTCCAATTCACTATACTCTACTGTGGACCTCTGTTCTTGCAAAACAATTTACAAATTTTAATATTTTCTCACCTCATTCTGTAGTTGCCTTTGAAATTATCACACTGTGAAGCTCACATAATTAGGTACAAGATACTGTACAAATGCTGAAATTTAAATAAAATGTGCATTTTGCATTGCAGAGTATTTAGTTTGCAGAAAAGTAGGAAAGAAAGGGAAGAAGTGTGAAGTCTCAGATGGTAACTAAACCCGAATATAAAAACATGACAGCTCTCTAATATAGTATGTCATTGTGTAGCAAGATGTCGTATCAGTACCATTCTGGTGTCTGTGATAATGGAAATCATTGCACCTCTTTTATTATTTAAGGCTATAACAGAGTTAAAACTTGAGAAAATGCAGTGGGAAGGAAATTACCTGTATATGTTGATAACACATGGGTCTGCTATATTTGTCATATTTTAACTCTTTTACAAAAGAATTCAATCATGTATTGAAAGGAAACTAACAGTTAGTATAACAGCATAAATTTTAAATTCAGCCCAGAACTATAATAGACACATAATAAAGTGCTAAGATAAAAACAAACAACCAACCATATATCAGCATTTTATAGAATTACAATAATAAATGGAACCAAATGAAAATATGTTTTTTCTGGGTTTTGAATGCATGTTAAAGACAAAATATGTGAGAATAAGGACAGCAAAAACATGACTGGTTTCCCTATTGTTGCATAAATTGAAAGCTCTGTTAGTGAATATAAATTCATGTATGCACTTACTGCTGTCTGCATCTTTCTGTCTGTAATTGCCCATCTTGCATGATCCTGTTGAAACTAGGCAAGTAATACCAATTACTTCAGCAAAGTAAACTTACTGATCTTTAGAATGGACCAAATGGGTTACTCTAAGAAAGTCTGCTGCATTTGTATTTCAAATAGGAATTTCTTGTGGAGGAAAAAATGAGAGGCAAAAAAAAAGATTCTGGATTTTTTTTCAGGTTGTCTTGTCCAACAGAAATTTCGTGGAAGAGGTGTGTGAAGGGAGATGGATATGAAAGCTCAATGATTCTTCTTCCTAGTTAAGTGCTAAAATCATAAGATGAGAGTTAACCTGGCAAGACAGGTAGTCTTTCTTACTGCCTGCCTTGGCTGTGAGTGCACCACTGCATCCAGGGTGCTCCAAGAAGGAGGGCTTATCAACCCCTGGCAAACTCTGGGGCTGTGGCAATTGCCTGCCCCATCTGTCTTTTGTGCAATCAAGCTGTAGGTCCGTTTATTTCTAGAGAAGTGTCCCACCTACCTGATCACTATACAAAGGCAGGAAGCACCAGCAAAAATCATGTGCTCTCTGTAAGTGTTGGGGGGCTGCAGTAGCCTGAGTCAGCCTGCCTCAGAAATGGGCTTCAGTGGGAGATATTGGGTCATTCTCCTGAAGAGGCACTTAAGAAATTGTCTAATATTAGCCACAAGGAAATAGTCAGAGGAAGAGGTGAAGTATCTATTGAATACAGACATTACAAGGCTTGGCATTTTTTTATACAGTATCTCTCTGAGACACAGGAGGTTTTTAAATGGAGAGGTTTCCAATACTTCTGAACTTTCACTTTGAAATAACAATATTATAAAATCAAAATATTCAATATCCTATCAAATATCATGTATTTATAATGTGCATTTTCATATTCAGCAAAGGACTAATGTACAGCTTCCACATGATACAGTTGTGCAGAATTTGCCATGTATTTTTCTTTTTCTTTAATAGATTCCAGAAGAAAAAAAATGCAACAAAAAAATCCAAACCATCACTGAGTAAGTGAAAAAAGCAAAAAGCACTTGATAAAAATAACTAGTTCTATAATCATTATGTTTGCTTGGGCCTTTTGCTGAGATATACTAATTCAGCTAGCTCACACCGAAGACTTTTATTTAGTGAGGTCACTAGTATGAGCCTCACTCCTCCCTCTTCAAATACTTATTTGCAGAAACTTACTGAAAATTACTCTGCATTTCACTATCAAATGTATTTTGAATCAGTGAAGATACTGACAGAAAGATTGGGCAGGAAGTTGGCCATAAAAGTATATATATATAACATACTCAGAAAGTTTTATGTCTGTTAGAAGACAGCAAAAAAAAAAAAAAAATTAGATGTGATCCATTATGCAAACTTCTTATTTTCTCTGCCTATATTAAATCTTATTTTTAGATTAATTTAATAATTTTTATAACACTCTACCTTCAAAATTCTTCCTTTAGAAAAGGGCAGCAGAAAATTTATGGAAAATAAAGATCTGCTGAGTTCAGTTTTCTTACATAGTAGAGGAATTAATAGTCTTCTGTAATATAAATTACAACCAGACCAAGTGTTTAATTGAAAAAAAACCGGCAAATGGAAAAGCACTCATATAACTCTATTCCAGAGATCTTTTAATACAGAGTCTTAATGAAAAAGAAAATTCAATAAAGATCATAATCTTTGACCTGTTTTCACTACATATTTCATTTTTATTATAGTTTTGTTATGCTCTCTGAGTTTGTTTGGCAGTACACAGAACACACATTAACCACATGGAAACTTTAATCTTTTTGATGAAATAAACATATTTTCTTTGTTTCTCTTTCTTGCATCACTGACAATAGGCTTTTGTGTCCAACTGTGATAATGTCCTGTGTTGAGAATATACACGTCCCTATATGAATCTAACAACAGGCAATTGACATCTTGATGACTTTCGTGTCCTCCATAAACAAGCACATGCATATGCAGCCCATCCTTAAATGGACAGAAAAACTCATTCTGATGAGCAGGGCTTTCATACACCTGTTATGTTTAATACATATGTCAGGTACCATCTGTTAAAAAGACTCTTTTTTCCTTCCTTGTGCTTTAGAATAGATACACAAATAAAGTGCTAAAAATCTCAAACACTGCAGAGGTAAATAAACGCATGATGATGACTGTCCATCAAGGCCCGGGGTTTCAACATAAAAAACCCATTAGAGCATAATGATCCAGATCAATGGATTGTTCTGTTTCCTGACTGCTATCATTACTCCCATAATGCCACAATGAATTCACATAATTTTATTTGTAGCGACCTAACACTACTGTGACAAAACACTAATTACTTTAAAGTATTATGATTTAATATTCAGTGGGGAATTGCTGTTGAAATTAACATTTGTTTTAAAGAAGTCTTTGTCCTCATATCTTTTTGATCTCTTGATTGATATGCAGTCATCCCTTAATCGTGGGTAATTTTGTGAGCTATTGTCTGTATTTAAAATACTCCTTTTATATTCATCCAACTACCCTAACAATTAGATAACCTAAAATAAAAATAAATAATATTCTAAATCTAATTATTTTGGAATTACTTTATGGAGTGTAACTTGTGTCTGCAAAATAGACCCGTTGTACACAAGTCCTTTCTTAGCTATTTTGTCTCTTAGTTCAAGTAGATATAAATTAATTATTATACCCTCTAGGTCTTTTTCTGAAAAGCGTTGTACTCTCTCTAGGGAATATTTTAAGATGTTTTCCTTCCTTGCTGATCAGTGGATGCAACCATGGAAATTTGCTCTGCTTTTCTATAGCTACTTAACCGTATAGGATTTTGAGTTAGGTTTGGAATCTGGAAATGTTTTGGGTAGCAAATCACAACAGACTGTCTTTTGGTGAGATAGGGAGATTTCCAGTTTCCATCCAAAACATGGGCAACAGCTCTCATGACATCCTTATTCCTCCCAAAGACTCATTTTGTTATTCATTTTGCCTTGTATTGTAGTCAGGTCAGATTGCCTGAAGGAAGCCTAAATAAAAGAATTAAGAAAGCTAGTTTAAATCAATGTTTTTAATATGCATATCATTATATATCTAAGTTATGATGATTTTTGAACCCTAATATTTTTATCAATTGAGGTTTCAAATGATTCTGCTAATCTATGGAGTTTCAAAAAGTAATGAGACCAAATTAATTAAGGAAAGTATGTGCAGAATGGTTTTGTTCTAAAATATAAACTTTCCCATACTGAAACATAGACCAAAATGGAGTAATTATTCTGCTTAATTTGTTTTCTCTTTATCTCTGATATGCTGACTGGGGTGACTGTGCCAGCTGATATGCAGAAAAGTGGGAATACACTCAGGATTTTAACGTGGAGAATGAAGATCTTGCTGACTGCTGGTGTTATAGTAGTAACAGTGAGCTGAAACATACTGAGAGAATTCCCATTCCAACTAACTACAGAATAATAGTTAAACTATAGAAAATTGTTGTATATACTTGAATAAAGCTACTTTGCTTTGTGGATGCAGCTCATATCAAGTAGAGAACTGACTCAAATAGCATGTTTAGGATCTAACTCCAGTAACAGTTGGAGAGAAATAAATAAAACCTTTTAAAAATCAGGACCATCCCCTTTGGCACCTAAAGCTGCATATGTGAAGATCCACCTTTCCTCCTAACAGAAATCTTCTTTTATTTCCAGCTATCATTAAAATTCTGTGAGCAGCTATGCATGGTAAGAAATATCTGTTCAGGGTTGTGTGCTTTGTTATTATCCTGATTTAGAGTTCTGTTGTGACTTTAATTTAGGTGGACAACTGCCAAGGCTCTGCATGAGTCCTCAGAGCTACCAAAGATCCTGGGCGCAACCGGTCAGTAATGATAGAGGTTGCCTCTCTCATTATATACTTGTAATCACATAGAAAAGAAATAGAAAAGAAAGAGCACATAGAAGAGAAATGGTTTACCTGTATGCTGGGCATAGTCATCCTAATCATGTTTTAAAGCCAAATTGCTAGCCCAAAGCCCTGTATCACCGTAATTCATAATGAGAACATTTGACATTTTCTGCTAATGTTGAGTCACTCTGCTGCCAAGAAAGTAAAATTCATGGGACCAAACAGAACTAGCAATAAACAGCCTAAATCTAGTGTAATGATTAAAGTAACGTCCTGCTCTTCTGGGCTCTGATCCCAGGACTTTCTGTACCATTTTTTCTTAAAAAATGTCAGTGAGAGTTCTGCTAGTACTGTATGAAAATGACCACTCAAGACAAAGAGGTAGAGGACTTTCTGCTCAGTTCTGGGCATGTAGTCGGATTATGAGATTAATCTGGAAAGGATGAAAGCAAGATGCTGACACAAGATTTAGATTTTTGTCTGTTTTTTCCTTAAGGTCAAAAGCTATGCATAGCCTCTCAAAGGTAGGCATAAGTAAGGCTTGAATGCTGAAAAGAACTAGGTGTCTAGTATTTTCCTTCACAGTTAAATGAGAGACCTAGCCTCCCTCTTTGGCTGTATTATGGTACTTCTGGAGGTTTTCCCCTGCACCTTTCCAATGACATTTATTTTAGGATGTCTAGATGCTCCCAGTTATGGGTGATCAAATCTAGATATATGTGTGTGTCTGAGTCAGACTCATTAAAACAAATCCAGGAATATTTGCACATGTCTTTAGGTGAAGATTTTCAAATTAACTAAAACACAAGGCAGGCCTATTTTACAAGGTCTATTAAATACTGCCATTATATGAATTTTCTTTTTTTATGTAAATGAACTTTGAGTGACAAACTCTCCTTCTCAGAAAGTTGTGACTAGAGGTGTTCATGGCACAGAATTTTGTTTACTGTTGGAGATGACACCTATATGGACATGGATGAATGGCATAATAGAAGAGACAAAGAAACAAACTTTGACGCATGGAAGGTCCAAAGAGACAATAATCAAGCCTGACCGACTCATGAATAAAGATTTCAGCTGTTGTTCTCTCTGTTTATTGTTCAGAATTGGAATTAAAGAATTAACCCTCTGTTTCTGTGATCAGCACTGGCAGACTTAGGCTGTCAGTAAAGGTACAGCTGCCATTGGTCGGTTCTCCCTGAAGAACTGCCCAATCCTGTTAACCCCTGTTTGCTCCTCCCAAGGTTGCCGCCCCCACAAGTTCTTGTCCCAATGGTTTGTAGCGGATTTGTATGCTCCGCCTTATCTCCACCCAGTCTCTGGAGGGTTCTTCTTCAGAGGGCATAAAAGGCCCTCCATTTCATTAATAAAGTGGATCGGCTCTGGCTTTTAAGGTGTTCACTTCGTCTCTGTGTCTTCATTGCGGGTCACGGGGCGGGTGAACTTAACCTTGAGCCCTTGCAGCCATGATTCGCCACCGCTCAGCAGGCAGGCAAGAACCCCCGTCGCCGGTCTGGTCCTCATCCCAAAGACCAAGACTGCAACAGTTTACCTTTCATTTTTAGCTAAATTGAACCTTCCAAACTTTGTAGAAAGCTCTAAAATTATAACCATTTATTTAGACACACTTAATGTGTGGGATGTGTTTACTACTTTTGTTCTACTGATGAAAGAAAGGAGTAGCACTCACCTCTGTTACCCTACCAAACTCTAAGCTTACTAATCTTGTACAACTGCTATAAACTAATAGCCATGAAACAAGACTATAGGCATAGTGACTACTACCTGAACTTCCAGTATAGAGAGTGACAGTGCCCACACACACCAAAGAAAAAAAAAATTAATTCAAGAATGACAACACTCTGCACAACAAAATAAACCAGTGTGATGACAAATAATGGTCATCTCCACCATTCACGAGTAGATTCCACTAGTGTGTGTTTTACTATTTGTATGATGTTATTCTCTTTACACAAAATATTTTTCAAGGAGGCTTAATATAATTATGGTTACAGTTAAACATGGTGTTTTCAAATAGTGTTTATTTTTATCAGGTGAAATTTGAGAAATAATTCTATATTATCACAAAGCTCAAGTTGTAGGAATAGTGAAAGTGAGTTTGTATTAGAATGAAAATCATTCTTAGTTAAAAAAAAAATGCTTTGCTTGCAACTGCAACAGCAGCATACCAGCTTTGCAAAGTCTTTCAAATTTTTTGACACTCATACCTCCTTTCTTTCTTATTTCTTTCTTACCAATTGTTTGGGATTTGGACAAACATTTTAATTCTGATAATTCCAAAAGTCAAAATACACTCATATCAGAACCTTGATAGATCCTTTTGCAAATAATTCTAGATTGTGTGTTTCCTTTTAGGAATCTGAAGTATAGCCTATATTTTATAAATGTTGAAAATATTGAGCTGTGTTCAAAATTGTGAATTTGTGTTCTAAAGTTATTACATAATCTTAAATATATGGAAATTAGTTTTAAAAAATGGAAAGTAAAGTTGTAGGTGACAATTATTTGATATTCAGGTTTGCAAAGTGAATAAAGCTAGTGTAGTAAACTATACACTTTTAGACTCTTTTTCTGCCTATACATTTATTCTTACTTGAGCAGAGACACATTAAACATCTGTGACAAGCTAAATACAAGCTTCAGATAAGCTGAAGCCTAAACACATCAGCAGTCTCAGAACAGGAAACATGTAAGTCTGACAGAGCCATGCAGTGGCAGGGAGTCCCTCCACTGATCTTTCCTGTTCTTCTGCACTTAAAGTTGCCATTTAATGCTAGTTCATAATTTAAATACTGTATTGCTTAAGGTTTCACTCTGGATAAATATAATTTTACGTAGTTATTATTAAGCAAGAGAATAAAGTACATACATGGACATTCAAATAATTTCAAGTTGGAGCAAAAGAATCTTGAACCAATGGTCCAGTAGAAGAATGATGATTTCAGAGAAGAGGCAGAGGAGAAAAGTTAAATAATAAGTAAAGTCCATCTTTGCTGTTATTCATGACATATTCATTATAGAACAAACGTGTTTCTGCCTGATTAATTCTGTTTCTATAAGGGGACTATTCCCTCCCAGGGTATTTTTTCTGCTCTTCCTTTCTACTTCTTCTGCACCACCATATGCAAACAAAACTTGATTTCAAAAAAATTGAAAACTGCCTTTACTGATAAATAGAAGAAATCATTATGTCTCTCACTGCTACTTGTACACCTGCAAATTTTTGATCTAAGGGAAATAATATTCTTTGTCTTTAGGATTTAGATTGCACAAGTATATTTAACATACTGGTGCTATCACTGAGTATTTCAGAGTCATCTTGGTTGTCAGAGTTACTAGAATATCTTGCCAAGACTGGTAGGTAATCATTCTGATAGGCAGTGTCCCACCATGGTCAACATATCATAAACATATACATCTGGTCTGTGGTCTGTATGTTGCAAGTTTTTATTCTAGCAAATACTGAGACAGAAGCTTGAGCCACTTTCAATAAAGATGCAGAACTTTTCTTTCAGGTGGTAGTCCTACCCCTTAGACAGCTTTTTGCAGAATGAAATAACTTGTCCCTCTCTGAGCTCACTATGCTGCTCTTGTCACCAGTTTGCTCTCAGTTGTCAGATAGTGAATGAGATCAGTGATACCAATATAGTTAAAAGCACAGAACAAGCATGACTGGTTTTGTTTATTTCCTGAAAAAGATCTCCAGGGAGATAAAATTTTCTGGTGGCGCTCTATCCTGAATTAAACCAAAAGTCACTATTAACCATATTTCTCTGAAATATTCTTCACCCTTCCATCTACAAACCTGTAAAATCTAGCACATGTATTAATTAAGCAGGCACTCCAGAGAAGATGTTCTAGTTAACACTTGGCCCAGTAGCTGGTATGCAGAAAAAAATTAACAAAACTACCACAGAAATCAGGCCTTCCTCTCTCTTAATACATTATTGTCTGCAGCCTCTCCATCAAAATACTACCTTTCACAGCTACTGCACAGGTTTGGGTAGATGATGATGCATGTCCACAAGCATGTGACTATGGACAGATCATGTATTCCTTCTTTGTGAATCCCATTCTTCAGTTGCAACTTATGTGGCATTATCCTTATTGAGCTGGCTCTCTACTTTCTTGGCATTTCTGTGTTTATATTGTTTGTGGCCTGCTTTAGGATTTATTTGCATTTCCTTAATATTGTGCCTGAATATCCTGCATTGTTGATTTTTCTTCAATAGTTTTTCAGCTAAATTCCCTGGTGCATGAATGCTTGGGTGATAAATAGAGATACCAACTTCAAAGCAGAGATTTTAATTGTAAATGAATACATAAAATTGATTATCTCAAGGGGTTAGTGATACAGAACTTTAATGTTGTGCTCCTATTATCTCACCACCTAAGATCTGAATCACTCCTTGGAAGTGCCTATCTCCATTGTAAATAAAGGTTGCCTAAGGCAAGTAGCCTACAAATGTAAGCATTTCAGTTGCATGTCTATCATTAAATGGATGGAATACAGAATCCAGGCCTCAGAGATTGTCTCATAGATCAGAATAACATACAATCCTCAGATGAAAGTTATTTTGTTTTCACATAATCTTTTACCTCTTAAATGTTAAGTAAGTAAACCATTAAACCGTGGGTCAACTACTATGAGGCAATATTTAAGATCTCAAAGTTAGGATGGGTCTATCTTGACTCTTGTCCTCATACGAGGTGAGTAAAATTCACAGTAGGAGGTTTGAATGATTATCAGAATTCACTGGCAGGAATAATTTGAAAATGGGTAGATAATTTGCACAGTTGCTGATCATATCCTGTTAACATTGTAAAAAGATACGGAAGTACACAGAATGTTATCAGGTTCAAGAGGAAAGATTTCATCCTAATGTCTTTCACAATTTTATAAATTCAAATTAACTGTGATTTTTCACAAAAATTAAAAAGGAAGATAACTTTTATGCAATGGGTTTACTAAGCATTCATTCTAAGTTATAGTCAGGATTCTTAACCTTAAAGCAAGAAATAGGTGGCAGTCCTGGTCATCCAGGATATTCATCTCTTTAAAAATAATGAAATAAATTAAACAGAAAATGTGTTGGGAAATTAACTGACAATAAAAATGCTTCTGCAAATAATAGTGATGTAAAATAATGATATCTGATCATTATTCCATTTAAATTAATGGAGTTATTCCACTAATACGTTGTTAATGTATTTGTTAGAATAACTGCAACAATAGAGCATGACAAATGAAATCTTTATCACATATATGTAGGGAAGTCTGTGACCAAGATTTGATCCCTCCTAAAAATTAAAAATTCACAATTAGTAAGTAGAGAAGTATGGTTAAACTTGACAGTATTTAAAGGAATCCTTGGGGAGTCTTTGGGTTTGAGTTCTAAGCCAGCCTGTAGAATATATACTCAATTTAGTACATCAAGTAATGTTATTGTCTTTTGAGATTATGTCATTAAAAGTCTACAATAAAATCATGGAAGATTTCAGTGAAAGAAATCATGGAGGATCCTAAGTAACACTGGCACATATTTGTCATCTTAAACAAAATGTTGGTAATTCTGCAGGCTATAAAAATACCTTAGGTAATTGTATGGTGAATTTGAAGATGACAAGTATGAGGACACATTCACACTTTAGGAGTTCTGAAATTGCCATTTCCTCTGATGAAAGCAACACCAAACACAAATGCATTAAAGTCTTCCTGAGTCAGACACACCACAGCTGCTGTCACTAACAGATCAGGCTTATCATGCTATAAATAAAATCTTGCAAAAACTTCAAAAAGAAATGTTCATCATCATAATCCTTCAGCAACATGAGATTATTACAGAAAAGAATCTTCAGGACTGTTTGCGGAGCCTTAATTGAACAGGCTTACTTTTAATAAAATGTTTTTGCTGCTGCTGTGTTTCTTCATTAATGAATCTATGTTTACATCTTTTTTTCCTCAGCATTCATTATTTCCTCCTTTCTGATGTTACTCTAAATAGGACAAGTACTCAATAATTGCAAACTCTGTCACAAAAGCATTTACTCATATCCACTAATATCTGTCCAGTTATCTTGGAGAAATAGGGTTTAGGTAAGGCACAGAAAATTAAGTTTGTTAATTGCATTGGCAGCCCCACAAGATATATCTTGGGATATATGACATAACACCAACTAACCAGATTTTATGTGCTTGATTTCAGTTCACGGTGAGATTAATCACGCTTTAGTCTGCACTATGTCTCAGTGGGCACAGACACTCCTTAAATGAGAATCTCAGACCATGACCAGTTTTCTCCCTATGCTGGTTTTGGGTGAGATAAAGTTAATTTTATTCACAGTGGCTAGTTATGGGGCTAGTTATGTTTTGGATTTGTGTTGAATACAGCATTGGTAATATAGAGATGTTTTAGTTGTTGCTGAGCAGGGTGTACACAGAGCCTTTTCTGCTTTTCATACTGCCACACTGGCAAGGAAGTTGGAGGTTTCTTGGGAAACTGGGAGGAGGCACCGACAGGTCACGTGACCCAAACTGACCAAAGGGATATTCCATACCATATAACATCATGCTCAGTATATAAAGGCAGAAGAAGGAGTGGGGAGATGTTTGGAGGGATGGCGTTTGTCTTCCCAGGTAACTGTTAGACATGATGGGGCCCTGCTGTCCTGGAGATGGCTGAACAACTTCCTGCCCATGGGAAAGAGTGAATTAATTCCTGGTTTTCTTTGCTTGTGTATGGAGCTTTTTCTTTATGTATTAAACTGTCTTTCTCTCAACCCATGAGATTTCTAGCTTTTACCCTTCCTATTCTCTCCCCAGTCCTGCTGGTGGGGGAGAGAGCTCTGTGGTGCTCAGAAATAGACAACTAAATTCAGGTGCCTAAATACTGGCATCTCACACTCATCTCAAGCCCTGTGGGGTATGTGAGGCACCTTGACAGACTAGTTTATGACAGGAAACCTGTAGGAGACCACTACCTCTCTCAGGGACAGCTACAGGTCTTGTGGGTTATGCTTGGCACTAGAAGTCTGGGCATGCTACATGAACTCTAGAAATCAGAGTATTGAATTGAAACCAAGCTTGCTGAATTCCCAGATCTTAATTTTCCATTTTTCTTTTTCTGTTCTCTCTATAGCTGTTCTGGAGCACAAGACCTGTGAGGAACAGCGGGGGGAGCTGGGGTTGTTTAGTTTGGAGAAAAGAAGGCTCAAGGAAGACCTTAGCACTCTCTACAGCTACCTGAGAGCAATTTGTAGTAAGCTGGAGTTCGAGCTCTTCTCCCAGATAATCAGCAACAGGACAAAATGAAATGGCCTCAAGCTGCACCAGGGGACGTTTAGATTGGGTATTATGAAAACGTTCTTTGTGGAAACAGTTGTCAAGCAATGGAATAAGCAGTCCAGGGAAATGGTTGAGTCACTGATTTAGTGTCCTGAAAAACAATGAAATTGTGCATATCAGCACTTCTTCAGGTTACTTTTAAGTGGCAATATTGCTAGACTTCATTTGGCTCATCACAAATGAGTGCACAGATTTCAAGAAAGTATGCTTAATGAGGGTAAGTTACTCTCTGAAAACCTAATTCCTGATTGGTTTTATCCTTTTACATAGTGAGGCAGAAGGTAGAAAAACATATATCTGCATCTATTTAAGCTTCTGGCTTACTGGAAGGTTTCTTTGCAGATTTTGCTGTTAAAAAAAGTTTAATTGAAATAGCTAAAGAAAATATCCTGACTGTTTTCTCAAATGTCATTACTTCAGTAAAGGTGAAACAACTATTAGAGGGGTTTGAAAGTAGCTGTTGGATCCTGAAATAATCCTGTCCCTGAAATCAAATGTTTCTGATGCCTTGGACACAGTTTAATCTCTTTAGCTTACTTTTTTTTTTTGTGAAATTAGGACAGAAATATTTAATTGTTTTCCTTAGTGGGGGTGGTATAAGGATTCAATAATTACTATTAATACATTACTTTTATTATGTAGAATTCTATGTAAGTGTCATGCAGCATTAATTAAAAAAAAATAGAAAAAAAATTATATTTACATATTCTCTTCTGCTTCTTCAAATAAGAAGCACTGTGTACGGGGAACATGTGTAACATAATTTCACTACCAAAATGCAAGCTAGGAAGAAAACAAGGGCTATAAATTATGAAAAGTAAATGTGTATGCTAAATGAAGTGTTGTTAGGTTTTATTTATTTTACCCATACATATTACTGTGGACAAGAAAAACTGATTGCACAAGCTCACTAACTTGAGTCTGTGCTTTGAGATCTGTTTTCTTGTCAGGAAGTTGTGTGTCATTTTGGAGAAATCAGCTGAAACTGATTTCAGAATTAAGCCAGGTATTTCTATATTGAAATAGATTTTTTCTGAACCAGGTTTGTCAAACAACTGGGTATTGTTAAAACTCTTTCAAAACTCCAAATAACTTCAACAGAGCCAAAATTATTGAATAACATGAAACACACTTGAAAAAAAGATGCTATGTGACATTGCTGTGTGATTGATTTCTTTTTGTATAATAATTTATGCACTAACATCTCCAAAATTAAGAAAATTAGTTTCTCATAGATCTCTGTGTTAATAATCTCCTGTTACGTGCCCTGTAATGATGAAGACAGACAAAATCTACTTCGTGGGTAGTGTGTGTTTCTAAAGGAGGTTAGTGCCAGCTTGTTTAGCGCTTTGTGGAAAGTAATGTCTACATTGAATGGTGTATCTAAAAGAACAGGAAGATGTTATATAAACTGAAACACTGGGATCATCCACTTATATCAGGTGAACAAGCAGAACACTGCATTGTACATCATCAAAAGACTCTGAACTGCTTTTATGTTTAAGAAAGACTAGCACAGTCCATGTCACAGTAGACTGACCTGAAGTTAGCTGTGGCATGGATAACTGTAACAGAATGCTTCAGAAAGGGAAATGTCACCCTGCAAACCAACTTACCACAGTCATCTGTAGATCAGAGCTGATGGATCCAGCAAAACTCCGAGCTGTCAAGACATCAAAAGCAACTACATCTCTATACAGTCTCCCTGTAACAATCACAATATCAATCCCAGCCTCTAACCATCCCTCCTGGAGAATCAAGTACTGAATACAATTAAAAAAAAAATCTCTGTATATTTACAGGGAGGCACAAACAGATAGCTGACATTCAGCCTACTACCTCAGCTGAGAAAGAAAGGGTAATAGCTCTCCTTCAGACACAGGAATATATTTGTATTTGGAAGTATTTGGCAGCTGTTTGAAACAGATGGAGTCTTACATATCTTCAGGGAAAGAGCCTGTAGAAATAAAGACAAAATACATATTAACATCCTTAAAATACTCTCTGAAAGAAATAAACTATTGAAGAGAACTCTTATATACATGTTTAAACTGATTCATAGGTCCAAAATTAGCCACCAATACTTTAGGGTCAGATAAAGAACAGAATCATCATTTAACACATAGCTGCATAACAAAAGATATTGCTGCAAATTCTCGGTGATGACCACATCATAAAACTGATATTTTGAAAACTGAAGGCATCAAGACTACTTTTTTAAACTGGATTTTGTAAACAGGATTCTTAAAACTTTCCATGATGGAAGACATTTCTGTGTAGAGTAGGAAATGAACTTCACATGCTCTCAATTTTTTACTCATCCAGGAGAAAAAAAAGTAATCCACTACCTTTGAGAAAGATTGATCCTCAGGCAAAACAAAATGATACTAGAAACATTTATATTGCTGACTTTTGGTATCCACTTAATTCTCTCTATTCAGTCTCAAAAATTCTATCTCAGAGCTTATTTTGTTTTTCAACTATATCTCTGTGAATCCAAAATAAAGTGGCTTTAGAGTTCAAGGAAACCTCCAACATGGATTATAATGTCTGCACAGAAATGCACATTTGCATAACAAAGTATCTATCTTGCTATAATCCTAGTTAAGAAGGAATTTTTTTCTTGGAAGATGTTGCAGAATATTGTACTGTCAAAATATAGAGAGAGTTGGATTCCTTTTTCAAGTTTGGTAACTGCATGCAAACAGATTTCAGAGGAATTTCCTAACTGAGCAAAAGGCAGCAGCAGCATGGAAACAGTGTCAACTTAGAGATACAGATCACAGCTTCTAGAAAAGTAACTAATGGTAAACTAAATGTCTTCAAGCTGTCAGAAAATGTACCTTAGAGGATTCTGAAGGATTCTAAAAGGTTTTAAAGATTAGGTATCATAAATTTTGTATCATAATTTGTTCCCTTTGTCACTTGAAAGGTCCTATTTATCCAAGCCTATTTGTCTACTTTATATAAAACCATCTTCCAGATTTCTTAGAAAAAAGCCCTGTATTAGGTCTGTAAGTTTGGTATAATTCTGTTTTGTTGCTTTTTCCTTAGATTACTTGTCTCCTCAATTTTTTTTCAAGTAATCCAGTCAATTATTTAATTCTCTGGCTCCTTTTCATCACTTAATTATTTTATACTTAAATATTTGAAACATTTCAGTTGCTTGCTTAGAAACCTATAGTGCCACCTAAGACACCAGTGGATACTCACACAACAATGCCAAATGTCACACAGGGCTTAGGGAAGATGGCCCATCTGAGAATTGAGCAGAATGCTACTATACCTTCTGTAGTACTACACCTATAAATGTGGGCAACAGATTAAAACACAGATGTGCCCACCTCCTTTCACACACTTTGCTTTGGGCTCTGGAATGGACATACGGGTTTAATTTATCTGTCTGCCTACAAATATTTCTTGCATGACCTTGAAATAAGTCCCTTCTTTCCACTCTTCCTTAATTCCTCATGGATCCAGGAGACACAAACAGTTGGTTTATGAAATGAAGTTTCATAGTTATAAGCCTCACAGAAAGCAAAATTAATGCAGACATTCTAAAAAGAGCTCTTTCAGCCTCTTAACGGAGAGCAACACAGTTTTCATACATATAAGGTCGTTTAAGGGGCTGTAGGAAACTGCTTGTCTGTGCTGCATGCAGCGAACACGTACACTTTAACCCAGCTGAGCCTCACTCACTCTTGTCCAAAGTTGCTGTCTAGCTCATTGTTTGAGGTAAGCAGCATGCATTTCTCCCTGGAGTTCCTAGCCTGCTCCACAGTTCCAACAAAGTGAGCCCACATGACTACTACAGACTATGCACTTAAGTCTCTACAGAAAAGTGTGATTTCCTTGAACTCCTTGGCTTTCTGTTGGGGTTTGCAGTGTGCAGGTGTTGTGCCTCAGACAACAATCTAGACAGAGCTTTTGTCTTCCCAGCCTTCCTGTGTCAAGAGAGAATGTATTTACGAATGCATTTGCAGTATATGTAAAACCTAGTTTCAAAACCCAATTTCCCTACTAACAAGGCAAAACACTAAAAGCAATGAAATTAATAGATACCATCACAAACTGTCCACTGCTGCCTCAGAAATTAATGCATATATCTCATCAAGTGTAATGAAATGTATATTTCATTACAAGGTGGCAACCTTACCATCAACCCACATAAAGGTGACTACTACTAGATAGGGTTTTTTGTTATCTTGATTTCAGTAACAGAATATTTTCTTTAGAGGAAAGCTCTTACATGGACAACACTAGCAGCTAATTTTCTATCGACAGCAAAATGCCATTTTAAGATACTTTTGGTACATTAAGAATCTGTGTATATCCTGAGCAAGGGCAGAAGAATGGTTCCAGTTCACCCAAGATTTACAGATGGATTCTGCCTACTGGCTTTAATTGTATCATGCAGAGGCTACAATCAATACTTCAAATGCCCTTACCTGGTGCAATCAAGATGATTCTGATTACCTAAATTACCTGCCTATTGTGCCTACACTGAGAATATAGTCTACAGAAATAAATTTAAAGAGGAGGAAGCTCTGCAGAGTGAATCAGAGTAAGATCATCTATTTTGCCTTGTAATGAAACTTCCCAGCCAAGCCCTTTGTGCAATAGCCCCTGCAGTTCTGCCTAAGAGATAAGCCTTCACTGACCTTGATAGCTCTAAGTGCATGCAAGGATTCCTGGCCACTGGCAGGTCAGCAAAACCCTCCTTCCATAGGTCACCTGGGCAGACCACTGCAAGCTTTCTCCTTCTCCACCTTCCTGGGAAAAGCTGGGAAAAGGTTCATTAACTTTAAAACAATTCGATTTGTGCCAGCAATAATTTGAGCACTGCAAGGTCTAGCTCAGTACATTTATGTAAGACCTGTTAAGACATTTCTGACATTAGCATTGGTAAGGACTCAGATGCTTACGCAACCCGCACATGTATCTTGACAACAGTCTCTGTAATTACATTTTGTGTTTATTTTTCATAAGGGCTATGATGTATTTACTGCACAGCTGCTGGTAAACACATAATATTTCACGTATGTATTTCACTGTGGTTTACAGTGGAAGTGTTGTTTTGCAATAAGCTGTCTATCTCTGCTTTTAGTAACAGTGATACAGGAGCACTGAAGTTGGTAGAAATACCTGTAGTTTAAGTAAATTTAGGATCATTGTGTCTATTCATGTGCATGGAAAACCTTTATGCAGCACCAATTTTAGATTATTCCTAACTATTCTTTTATTTGCTCTCAATTGTTTGGGGTTTCAAAATGCATGACAGCTGCTGGCCTTGCTGTTTTGCCTAGTAACAATGAAGATATATTGAATACTGTGTTTGTTTATGTATCTGGTATCTTAGAAGGTAGGAAGTTTCTTTTTATTTAATATTTATTTAGACAAATAAGATAAAACTACATGTATTTTTGCTTCTTTTTTATTCTTTTGTTTTATTCTTTTATTTACAGATTAAAAAAGCTTGACATATGGTTTTGTTTATCAGTATTATAAATACTGATACACTTTCATAATTATATGAAAGCCCTCCAGTCCTGGCTGCAGTATGAACATGATAAATACTCTCCTTCCTTCCAGAAGAACCCTACAACCTACAGAGACAAGAGAGATAAAGTAGGGCAGAGATGTTCCATGTTGCTTATATAGTGTTGCCTCATTTCAACAGAGTATTCCCTATATGTAGGACAGAACAGTTGAAATATCTTGGCCTTTGCTTTCCTACTTGCCTTCCAGTTTTCATTTTCATGCCAAGTTATCTACAGCGGAATGTGGTATGAGGGGTGGAAAAACGTGGATGTGAGTTATTAATACTCTTGCACGCATGCAAGTAGGAAAGTACTAGGGGACCAAGAGGAATGAAAGAAGGAAGAGGCAGAGAGGGAGAGTGAGGAGCAGAAACCTGAAAACGGCAAGGAGGGCAGTTGGCTGAAGTACTGTTTGGTGACCAACCGCACACGGTTTCATGGCAATATTAAAACACAAGACAAACCTCCCTGGAGGTAGCAAAACTTTTGTTAACACTGTACAGTGTGTCAACCTGGGGTGGATGGACACCAGCTGAATGCCAAGTGCCCACCAAAGACTCTCTATCACTCTCTCCTTCCCAATGGGACAGAGGAGAGAAAATGTAACAAAAGGCTCATGGGTCAAGATAAGGACACAAATAGACTTGACTAGGGGAAAAAAAATATGGGCCTCTACAATTACTAAGAAAATCAGAGTAGGATAATGAGAAATAAAAACTAATCTTAAAACACCCATCCATTCTTTCTTTTCAGGCTTGGATTTACTCTCTAATTCTCTGCCTCCTCCACCCTAGAGCAGCACAGGGGAATGGGGAATGAGGGCTACATTTGGTTCATCACACATTGGTCTGTGCCCCTCCTTCTTCCTCAGGTAAGTACTCCTCACATCCTTTGCCTGCTCCAGCATGAGATCACTTCAACAGGAGACAGTCTTCCATGAACTTCTCCAGCATGGGTTCTTCCCATGGGCTGCAGTTCTTCACAAACTGCTCCAACGTGGTCCCTCCCACAGGGCGCAGTTTTCAGGAACAGACTGTTCCAGCATGGGTTCCCCAAAGTGGTCACAAGTCCTGCCAACAAACCAGCTCAGTATGGGCTTCCCACCAGGTCACAATCTTGTTTGGGCATCCACCTGCTCTGGGGTAGGGTGTTTCATGGACTGCAGGTGGATCTCTGCTCTACAGTGGACTTCCATGGGCCACAGGTGGACAGCCTGTCTCATCATCGTCTGCACCACAGGCTACATGGGAGTATCTTCTCCAGCTCCTGGAGCACCTCCTGCAACTCCTTCTTTTCTGACCTTTGAATCAACAGAGATGTTTTTCTCACATATTCTCACTCCTCTCTCTGACTGCTGTGTCACAACAGCTTTTTGCCCCTTCTTAAAGCAGTTATTCCAGAGGCACTACCATTGTCACTGATGGGCTCAGCCTTGGCCAATGGCAGCTCTGTCTTAAAGCCAGCTGGCATTGGCTTTGTCAGACATCGGGGAAGTTTCTGGCAGTTTCTCACAGACACCACTCTACCAGTCTCCCCACTATCAAAACTTGTCATTACAGTCCAATACACACTCCCATTGTCCATGACCAGCTTATATTTTCCTCCCTCCAGTATTGGTAAGTTTTAATTTCTATCTCTTCTCTGACTGTTTCCTGGATTTTATTTTTAGCTTTGTGTCTGGACTGTTTATAATATGTTTATTTTTAATTTTTCTACGCATTAAAAATCTCTTCTTACACTGCTTCTGTCCCTCCTTTTACCATCATTATTTCAACCCCTTTTCTTCAGACTTCTCATCCAATCTTTGGCAGTGTTCGCTATTGCTTCTTCTTCATTTCCGAACTTTAATAACTTAACTGTGATTCAGATCTCACGTCCACATGTGGAAACCAAGACCAAGAAGGTGGTAGTCAGTGTACTTTTTATCTTCCTACTAAACTGTTACTGCCGACAAAAATTTGGAATTTCTTCTCCTATGTTCAAAAGAAAATGAAAAAATCATCATTCTTAAATTAAATTCTCCCTTTGATCCTGCTTCACCAAAGTCCTTGCACCATGCCTCCCATTTAGCTTGAGCATAAATCTCATTAAAATCAAGCACGTGCTTAAGGCTCTAAAATAGGCTTTCCAGGCACCAGACATCTCTAACTAGTTAGAAACTTTTAACCATCCATAACTATCTTTCTGCACTGTGCTCCTGCTTCTGTTGCTGCATTATCAATCTCCATTTCTGTCTCTTTTTGCCTGGACAGAAATTGCTCTGATTCTTGAAAATCCAGCTCACTCATATTTATTCCTATCCCCTGCACTTTTTCCTTTTCCATGCATGTAGAAATCTTTTCTTTCTATCAGCACGACTCATTGAAAAGCAAACCAAACACACATCCTCTGTGTGTCACAGTGACTTTGATTCCCTTTTGCTTTGTCTTTTGTAACTTCCTCCCCTGCTCTGTTTTTTTTTTTCTCCAGGTTATCTTGGTATCTCAATAAACAGTATGCTGTATCTACATGCATGTCTGTCTTCAAAGGGGACCACTAGCAACAGTATCTCAGGTTTGCTTTGGTATGTATGAATTCTATAAAATCTATTTACACTAAAGCTACTGATGAATGTTCAACTGCTTATTCTCCTTTCCTTCTACTCTATCACTATACACAATCAAATTTACATTAATGTCCTGTTGGAATTTCAGGGCAGACAAACTTAATCAGGAGGTGCATTTTGCAGAGTTTTGCAAGGTGGCTGATGAGTTAGGTTTTATGAAAAACAGGATCAGGATGCAGAAAGTGGAGCCAGAGGTAGGAACTGAAGCCAGTAGTTCAGCACCTTTGGTTAGATTTCCAGTCATGGAAAAATTTAACTTTTTTGACTTCTAGGAACTTCTACCTTGGACCTTGATGCACACACAGTGAGTTGATGTGATGGGAGCGCAAGATGTTCATCTTAATGCAAGTGCAATACAACCATTCACTCAAATGTTTAAGAAAAAAAGGAAGCATTCAGTCCTAACACAGGGCTTTATTTAGTTGTTTAGGGTTCTTTAAATCACTTAAGCTGGGATCCTTAAAAGTATTTGGCAACTTAATTTTCAATTAAATCCAGCAAAATCACTCCATGAAATTACGGGATGTTACACATGTAAATACCATTTAACTCTGGACCTTTGATCTTTAGGCAGCCTGGTCTCCAGAGAGGTCAGTGAAAGTAATGAAAAAATTAACATCAACCATTTTGAGTCAGGGTTGAAATGAAGAGCCTCAGATTTTCTGGTTGCATGGTATTAGAAAGAAGTGAATCCCTTTCATCTAAATATAGTTCTCCTTCCACAATCTTCATATGTAAAATTCAGAAGCTTAACTCAATCACTGGTATCAGTGAGATGCTTTTCCCAAGCCACTTTCAGAAAAAGCCATCAGAAATTGTTGCTAAATGTCATTTTCAGTATCAGCATTGCAGCTTCTGTCCACTGCAGATTAAATGTCTCTTTCAAGCACCACTTTGAATTAAGCAAATCACAGTGGCACACCAGCTACCCCATAATCTCTACTGGAACACTTTCCTGGCATATTTAGACTACAAATATATTTCTATCAGCACTGCAGAAGTCAGGAGACTGTGAAACCTCTTTGCTAGAACAAGGCTGCAGAGGAGAATGAAATCTTCTAATTTTTAGCAATCCCTTTACAAAGTGCAGTATTACAGTAGCAGGGATATTTTCCAAAAAGGGCTAGTCACATTAATGCTGGTAATGAAACAAACTTTTATTCTGTATTTATACGTTCTCTATTATTATAGTTTTATTTAAAAACCTATTCGCTATAGAATATGTTGTTAAAATGCCTGAAGTAATAATCATACAATTAATATTGTTACAGTATTTCAGTTTATATGTTAACAAAGGGAGAATTAGTGATAACCAGCTATATGTTATTAAATAGTAGAAACTGGACAGCATTTAAGCTGAATTTAGCACATTTCATTGGTTAATATCTGATGGGGGTTTTTTTCATTCAGGACTGTGTAAAACAATATATATTGCCTACTTAGTACTTTTGTAGGACAGAGTTTGTTGTGTAAATGCTCCATTTAAAGTACAAAGTAGGCACTGCTGTGATGACATACACGTGAACTCAAAAGTTCAAGTGTTACAGCAAGGATTCACTCTCCCAGCTTCAGGCAGTCTCTGTTACCATGCTATAATGTAAATGGAGAGAGAAGCAACGCATGAAAGATTCATGCCTTTTGCAGCCTAAGTCACCCTTTGCAGGTGGTGTGCATTGTGGGTAAGGTTTATATGGACATTTAATCATTTAAGTCCATAACCTAACAGGCATTTAAGCCCCTTAGCTTCCACTGTTATAAATTTAACAGGGGCACCTTGGTATGTCTGCCACTGTCTAGTGAAACTGTCAAAAGCAACTAGGTACCCAGGGTAGGATTCAATCCATCCAACTTCAGGTGTCTCCAATGCAAGTATCTATAGCTGAAGTGGGCATACAGGTTCTGATTACAGCAAATGGATAAGAACAATCAGCAAACTCAATGAAGATTACAGTGTGATTCCTACATCAGATGTAGATGTTTGCTCTAGTGTGAGGTGCAGCCATCTACAGCAGTGACACGGAAAGTCAGCAGAGCTGAACCCACAGAATCAATGTGAATCAAAGTTCACAGAGAATTTACCTTCCACTTAGCCAATACTCTGCAAGGCATCTGAATATCATCAAGGAACATATCGTCACAATCCACTAATATTCCCACTCAAAAAACCTCATCAGTTTCAACGGAGATTGAGTCAGACTCTGACAATAGTTCACACTCATTAGTTTTAAGTATCAGTCACTCTGTATGGTTATGTCCAAAGTAAGACCACTAATACAAGCATGCAGAGAGGCAGTGTCTGAGGCAAAATTAAACAGCATTTGCTTCTCAACCAAATGTGACACTTAGTAAAGTAAAGCCTGATTTGATCTTACTCCTACTTCTAGACTAGAATGACTTTATGGACACTTAGCAGCATTCTCATTAATGCAGGGCAGAGTTTCTATGTATTACTTGTCTTCTGCATCAATTTTTTATTTGCAGTTTATTCACAGAACTCTTTACCTGTGCCCTTGAAGAGTCATCTTCTTCAAATCACTGAATGGATTGTATTACACAAAGTACACCAGTAAAACATTTTTGGGAAGGGAAACAAAATTTTACTCTTTTCAGACTATTCCTGATGCTCATACTACCAGATCCATCACTTGGTAGGAATACAATATGCTAGCAGCGTGATTATGGCACTGGCTATCCCTTTGAAAAATTATACATTATGAGACATCATGAGATTGGATAATAGTGGACAAAATCAGGCTAGAAATAAAGTGCCCATTTTTTACCAGGAGTTAATTAACAATGCCAGTATTTGGTATATTTTATTTTCTCTTATCATTCAAATTCTTTATCCTAAAATTGTCTTTCTCAACGATGTGAAGTGCCTTGATGAGAAGCTGCTGTCTTGATGTATCTATTACTTGGTGGAATTATGTCTTACACTACAAGAAGTCAAGATATGTGACCTCTGCAGTCCTTTCTGCCCTTAATGTCTGAAGCTTTTCCTCATTTTGACCTTGAACCAAAGTCCACTGAATTTAGAGGGAAACTTTGCTTTGGTTTCAATGGACTCCTCTCTGTAAATGGACTAGCCCATGCAAACTCACTTTTGAGGACTCCTGATGGCTGGGTCTGAAAAACAGGGTTCTTTTTCTCCTTGGAAATTGGATTTACTTAGTGGAATGGAGGCCTTCTATCTGCACAGGTATGAATTCTACATAGACAGCTTTTGGGATTGCTGCCTGTTACACAGAGTAATACAGTATTATGTATGTTGTTCAATGGAAAATGTGCAAAAAGTTAAAATTGACATCACAGCGGGAAAATTCATTTCTGGATATATTTTAGTGTTTTATTCTTGAAGTTAAATGAGTAGGGGTGTATGAGGACAAATTTCTTGACATCTTGAGCACAGAAATCATCTTTCTGAAGGTATGAAGACACGCTTACAAAAACACAGAGGTATTGAGCTTTAAATGACTTTGGGTTTATTACCATGGGAAGTAAACATAGAAAGTAGTTAATGATTTTTTTTTTGCATTGTATTACTCATCAATAAATAACTCTTTCCAATGGTCAAATGCCCACCTTGCTGAGAAAGGTTTGTATTTTATTTACATCTAAATTAGGGTGTTGAATTATTTCTGTGGGCTGTACGTGGTATTCCTCAAATTTTCATTATCATGTGATATCTTTAGAGTTCTCAGATTGGTACGTTCAAGATTAATGAGACACTGGCTCTCTATTAGGAAACATTATTAGTATGCATTTAATTGCTACAGAAATTATTACAGGAATTAATATAATCTGACAATTTTACAGGAATTAATATAATACCTTTCTATCAATACAAGCAAACTAAATGATATATGTTTTACCTTGTACTAAGGTCTCAAAATAGAGTGTTTTTATGGACATTGTTCTGCTAATGACAGCAAGTCAGACTGCATACAGATAGGGATAAACTGTCAAACAACAGTTCTCTGTTTTGGGAAGCACCATCCACACATACATTTGTGCATTTGGACCTGAGTTAAGAGTAGCAGATAACAGACACAAGTGCACAGGATTATGCTGTTTATTCATTTTGTAGGCACAACAGTTACGTAAATAGATGGACAAATTCAAATATAGCCTTGCAAGTGCTGAGAAAACACATGTGGTTGCACTGAGTACTTTTCCAAGTTCCCGAAGGCAGCTCTCTGTTTTCTCTCAACGCAATGGTCAGCTTCAGCACATAATCAAGTGAAATAATAGTGTGGGACCACTTATAAATTTTAATGAGATTACTTTCTGAATAATGTGATATTCCATGAGTGTAAACGTCACCATATCTGGTCCAAAGACCTTGCTGTGGGTTGCTCCACTGTATCTCTCCACATTAGACTTTCTAATTTGTATTACCTGTGTTCATGTTTTATATTGTTATTTTATTTTAGAAGCTTTTCACATGCAGGTGTGGGAGACTGAAATGGTTAATGGCTTAAACATTGTTAAGATCACCAAAGCCCACTCCCCACCTGAATATGCCTCCTTGATTTCAGGGAATGAGACTGTAAGTTCAGCCTCGCCTCAGGTTTAAGGAGAAGTAAATAAGGCTGGGAAAAGGCCATAGCCCACAGACTCATTCACACACTCTGCTTCTCCTGTGAGAGATTGGGCTGCTAATGCTAATGGCTCAAAAAACATCAGGATGCTTTGCTAACAGTGCATACCTGACACCTCAGGCTACAAACTGGATGTCATAAGGAAAGAGGCAAACCATGTGAGGCAGAGACTGTTTCTTTTCCCTTACACAAAGGTCTCAGCTGTGATAACTCCACTACAGAGAAACACTGAGACATTCACACATAGCCTGGAAGTATTCATCTTTACTGATGGGCCAAAATGGGTCATGATGGACCCAACTGCACTGACACAATAAACAGCTGTAATGACTTAGACCATCAAAGACCCCTGAAGTATCTCATGACTCACAGTCTATAAAATGCCTGCTCTAGGGGAGGCACTAGGTGTTCCCACCTGAACCTGGATGTGTATAACTCATAAAATCTATGAGGTTTTTTGGACTTCCCCCACCCCGAAAAGATTAAGACCTTTGACAGGACAGCAACCATGACTTCAAACTGCAGACACTGAAATTGAAACTACCAAGTCTCATTGCTGGATCCAACTGGTAGTGACTATATACCTTTCTACTTTTATCCTTTTTTTCTCTTTCTTTTCCCTATACATTTTCTTACATTTTCCATACATTTTCTTACAGCTACATACATGTTTTCCTTTGCAACCAAATTTTGCAAATTTTCTAAATACATATATTTACAAGTATTTTCAGTTTTGTTTTGCTCTAATCCACCCTAAGGGACCTATTAACAAGAATCCAACATACCCTCGCCTTCTTGGCCAGGCCATAATAAGGGGGAATATTTTTAATTTCTCTGGAAATTCAAAAGACATGGATTTCTAGCTCTTCTCTCAATTCTTAACAGGACAGAGATAATGCCTGCATTTTACTGACAACCCTAGAGGAGACAATATTTGAGACATGCAATATTTTAATTTCATTTCCTTTGGGTTGCTCTTGGTCCAAATGCCATTCATGACAATGTCACTCTGTGTCTCAGGGAAAACCAGATCTGGCCCCATCTCTGAGAAGATTCTGAAGTACATATAGAATACAAAGATACATTTATAAAAATAAAATATTAATTTCTTGTGAGTTTGGGGCTTTTTTTAACTGACATCTGATGAGAACTTTTTTTCTAAAATTTAAATAGTTTTGCTCTTGTCCAGGGGGAACACCTTCAAACTACACATCAAAGCTAATATAATTTCCCATTATACTAACCTTGTTCAGCTAAGAGCTAGAGCATAGGTACCTGATTATAATGGGGATGAACTCATAAAGCTCTCTGTTACATCACATTTCATACCACAAGCAATGTCTGCCAAACTACAGGCACTGCCTAGATAATTCACATAATAGATTGAAATGCGATTCTTAGCCGAAACCCCACCAACAGATAAGTCTTACATGTGATTTTTGGAGGCCAAGCCATCTTTCAGCCTGAGGAGTTCTGCAAAGCTGTGCCCCTAAGACACGGACTAAATAGTGCAGTAGTCAAGAAACTGAAGATGAATTGAAGGGATACAGAAATTAAATACAGCCTCATTAGATGATGCCTAAGAAGCTGCATTTCACTCACTTAAATATCATCTAACATACTACTAGTCCTGTATCTATTGTCTCATTATCACATGGGTTTGCTTCTTGAGTGTCCTTTCCTCACTGTCTACATGGAACATTTTCACTTTCCATAAAGTTAACCCCTCTGTTTACTTTTTCTATCATGAAAATCAAATCATCTCTAGATGTGATTGCCAAATATTAGGGTCATAGTACAAGCAAAATGAATATAGCCAAGATACAAACATGCCTCCTATACCACCCACAAGCATGCTTGGCATGCCACTGTACAAATCAGATCTGTCACTCCAAGCCACTCTGCTCTGAACACAATTAACACACTGGTTAACAGACAACTCCAGAAGTGACAACAACCTGGAAGCACTGGGGTCCTCATTCACAAAACACCAAGGAACTACGGCAAAATTATCATGAACAAATAATAGCAAACTCATTTGCAGTGAATTATAAAAAGTGTAAATAATTTGGGGTTTAATTGTCCTCTTACCTCTGCCTTTCTGATTGCATTCAATGCTGCCAATGTGTTGCCTTGGCAGACAGACATACCAAGAATTACAATAATCCAAACTGAGGAGGTCATGAGAGAATGAATCTAATAAATGTAGGCTAATAATTACCGCTCATTTAATTACCTCTGAGATAAAGCAGGAGCTGTAATTTTTTTTATAATTGATGTTCCTGACATCTTTGTACCTTTTAAGTGTGTTAGTTGTAAAATCTGCCATGTTAATGTTGAAGTTGATAAGAACATCAAGAAGTAAAGCAAAGATAATGGAACAGGAGACTCTTTAAATGTCAAATAAGCAGAAAGGTATTGACAGAGAGATATTTTACTGCCTTTATGCTGCACATGAGCTCTTTAATAAATGTACAACATGTGTGAGGAATTGAATCCAGAGCTCCTGGCTGAAATATTGTGAAGGCTTTGTTTGGTCAGATTTTCTTAATGTAATTCTCATTTTTCATACTTGCCTTAGGCCATTATCATGAAAGTAGATGCATTATATTAGACACTTGATGGAAGACTCCATGCTACTTTACAGACATCCACATTAAAATATTGGATAGCTTCAGGCCCCAAACCTGGTAAACTTGTAGTTACATGGCAACTATATTCAGGTAAATTGCATTATTGAAGTTTTGTATCTGCCACATTCAGAATTTGGAAAATAGTGCCTTTAAAAATTGAGGGAAAAATCTGGCTCAATAATGTTCTTTTTCCACACAGAGCATTGGTTGTTCTTTCTTCATTGACTAATCCTGCACTTCGGCAACCAATGAGAATTTTACAATCAGTGAGAGTTAAACTTCACTGGCAACAGGTTAACACAGCTTTATGTTTTTGCTTTTGCTCCAGCACTCTCAGTGCCAGCACAGATTTCCAAGAGTTGTTTCCAGCCAGTTTACTCCTCCTGTATCTTGGACAGCATAGGACAAGTAGAGCTGAAAGTAAGTCCCACTTGGACAAGAAAGTTTCTTCACAGCCTTGGTTGTTTTTTAAAGTCATGTTTGCCTCTGTCGATGATTCAGAATCCCTTTCTTCTTCATGTCTTAGGCAATACCTTGGTGGTCATGGATATGGCCCTTACATCCAAAGACCATAATGGGATAGTCCTGCAGAGCTCAGCTTGCATTGCAGTGGGACCTCTGGCAGTGGGCTGAGCAGACATGGCGTTTCTCCCAGCGTGTGGAGAAGCCAAGAAGCAGCAGCTCAGAGAGCACCAGCCCTCTTCCTACACCATGCCCATGTCCTCTCCCAATAAGAGGGTTGTCCAGGCACCAAGTAAGAAGAGAAGGTTTTTGGAGGAGACATAAGACTAAGGTCTAGTGCAGACATCCTGCTAAAGTTGTAGGCCTATTCATCTTCCAAATGAGGGCAATAACATATACTTTTTTTACCTTGCTTTTGATTAAAAAATCTTTGAAATTATCTCTGCCTGCATTTACTTACCACCTAGCACTACTACATTTCTTGATGCCCATACTAATGATGGGAGGTACAGCTGGTCTTGTTTTAGGAGGCTCCACTACCCCAGAAGGAACGTTGCTCCCACAGATATAAGGGATTGAGCTTTACATCTTTTCAACACCATAACTGAGGAAGCTTAAACTAGTATGCTAACAAGACTGAGGCTGAAAGGATCTCTTTGTTCTTCCTCACCAGCTACTGAGTCTGTATTCTGCCTCTCTTGGCTGCTCTCAGATGGTCAAAAAGGAGCCCTTTCTACTCACCCTGCCTGCATGAACTGCTGGGCAAACTACTGTCCTAGTTCAGCAGGTGGGACCAGTTTATCACTGTGTGAGTGTGACCAAAGCTTTGTATTCTACACCCTCTATTCACTTCTCATGAACTGTTAACAGTGGACCATTCGCAACAGCTGCCCAGGGCACACCCGACCCATCAGGATGTAAGATGGGTGGTAATGAAGCCTGTGAAATAAGAGCTGTGATAACTCCCCTCCAGGAAGTCGTTAGCACCTCCACACCCAGCCTGAGGGGATGTGTCTGCTAATGGGCCAGCAACAATTCCAAAATACCCCATGACTCACAGAATCAGATCACCCATTGTGGAACTCCCCTCCCTGGGGGTGGTACTGGGTGTTCCCACCTGAACCTGAGGGTATATAATCTTGGGGTTTGAAGACCTCAGGGACCACTCATTGGATCCAGAGAAGGACAAGAAGCTCAACAGGACTGCAACCACCACTCTTTACCAGATTGCAACCATCATCTGCACCAACAGGTTTTTCCCTTCCTCTTACTTTGGACTCAGGGGAACCATGTGGGTCTCAGCACAGGGGCTAACAAACCCCAGGGTTTGCGCCCCAGGGTGCTGGGTTATACTTCTGGGGTTTGTGGGTTAAAATCAATTTTTCTGTGTGCCATTGCATTTATTGTAATATTCTTTATTAAATTGTAACTTTGATTTATAATCTCTCCTGAGCTGGGTTCATTTCTCCTGCCAGTTTACCTTTACACTAGCACATCTTTCATGCCACTGCCTCATTGTCATGCCACACTCCTGTTTGCCATGCTCTGGGTCGCTCACGCTCCCTGGAGACATTTAAATCTCCCACTAATACTCCTGGCATCATCCTCTCCTTACTGTCCTGCTGCTGAGGGCATGGGACCTGACTCATGGCTCCTGAACTCAGGAACCCCCCTGTACAGCTGGATCTCACCCCCTGGACTTCCCTTCAGTCATGGCTGCTTGAGCCAAAGCACAGCTTGACTTCTGAACGTCAGTGGAGACAGAAAATTCATGGTTCAGTATGTTTAGTATGTTCTCATTTCCCATGATGCCAGGCAGTTAAATGCCCCCTTGACATCCAATCCTGTCAGATCTTGGAAACTAAACAGGGTCAGGATGAAAGACCTCCTGGGAATACTGGGTGTTGTAGGTTCTAGTCCTGAGGACTTCACTGTCACCATCCAAGCTCACTTGGCCATGGTAGATGAACCTTAGGAGTTAAAGGGTGGGGCCAGTTCTGCGCACGCTGTGCCTCACCTAAAAATACACTGCGCAGGCTCAAAGGGCACACCCACGTGGGGAGAGCCCTGCCCAAATCTTTGTTCGCGAAGCCGAGCCATACATACCTACATACATACATACATATTTCCCATGATGCAGAAAGTGGCCAAGGAGCACCGGTTGACCATGGCCACAGTCAATTGCCTAAATATCTAGCTAAGAGACATTTAAGATTATAATTAATAGAAGTATAAAACCTATGTGCAAAATGCCATGTTGATTATTTCTCTTGCAAGTGTTAGGAGAATGCTTATATCATTCCTTGCAATTGAGCTACTGAAGTGGGTAGAGGACACAAAGAAGGAGGTCAGAAAAAGATAGAGTTGGCTACAGACAAATGGAAAGGAATGAACCCAAGTCCTGTCAGTTGCAAAAATCCATAAGGAGTTGGCATCAAATAGTTGATCTGTAATACAAGTAATTTAGCCTCTGCCTCGTACCTCACCAGCATTGGTGAAGTACATATTTGTTCACAATATATTTGTCAAAAAGCTTTTCTATCTGTAATTTCCAAAATTGTTGTCTTGATTTTATATGCCAAGATGTGGGCTGTCATCTTTATCTTATTCATTGTTTTGGACATATATCGTACCTGTTCTTTGCTTTTAGCGTAGTAAGGCTCATTTTGTCCTAAGCTGGATATCTAAATGAGAGAGATCACCTCAGTTCATCTTCCTTCAGTTATTATAAGGAGAGACAAGAGTTGTAGATCAGATTTTAGGGTCTGCTTTGTAGATATATAAAGGGGAGTGAGAGAAAACCCAATGAATTTGAATTCTGGGGTTTTTTTCAGAACATAAAAAAAAACTTTCTTGTCTTAGCCTCAATAATTTTAAATGGCTAATTATGTTCAAAGGGAAAATTTTTCAAGTGGTACATAACTATTCTATCATTACTCTTGTATCTTACCTTCTACAAATGCTTGGAGATAAAATCCACATTATACAAAATTGAAGTATAACTTGCTATTACTTTTAGTTTGCTATGCACCTTTGTATCAGATTCCTAAAATGCTTTTTAACATTTCTTGACAAAAATTTCAATGGACAAATATTTTAGCAAGGTGAAAAACACCTTACCTGTAGAAATGTACTCTGACTGATATAATAGCTTCATACCACTTGAAACAACCAGTCATAACTACTCTGAAGAATTGAGTAGGACACAGAAGATGAGGAAGATGAAAGTGGAGGGGAAAGGGGGGTCGTTTTGAGGCTACCAACTCAAATTTGGGAGGTGTGGCGAGCATAGGACAATGTGAGAGGCAGTTTTAGGGATGGGTGTAACCAATGAGGTAATCTCTAGATATTGTAATTAGATGATAGTATAAAATTGTAAAGACCTATGTTGCTGCTTTGTGCAATATGTTTTGTGGACCTACAGTGCCTTAATTAATAAACTGCTTTTTGTTTTCCTATACTTAAAATTTTCCAGATAATTTTTTTCTCTGATTTTAGGCAACACAGGCTTTCCTGGGGAGGAATGGATTCCTGAACACGACCTTTAACAATTATGTAGTAAAGAGACCCACCTATGAGAAGCATTTTACATTTCACAAAAAATAAGGCACCTCTAGAATGGATGAGACAACTATCCAGCCACATATATCAGCACCATTATCTGACAGTTCATGGCTGAAGGTGCATAACTCATCAAACTCAGATGAAATTCTCAGAGGCAATTTGAGGTAAGTAAAATGGGGTTTTGATACAGAATTTAACATCCATCTTTGCTTAGCATTTTGATTTGCTTTTCTTTCTCTTCTAAAGTGATCAAAATGTATTGAAAATTTACATATTAGTGACACAGGAATGTATTTTTCTTGGCATCCCATATCCTGTTTCCTTCTTTCCCAACTTTGCTGTTCTCAGCTTCCCAAGCACAGCAATCCCCCAGCTGCATCTGATAATTCCCATCTCAACAACAACAAAAAAGAAAAACCCTCTGCAAAAATAATACACTCATTTTCATGCCAAACTTAAAAGAAAAATAAGGAAATGAACAGCTGGACTACAGTAAATGGTTTTTAACTAGTTAAAGGGAATTTTATACACAATGTTCTCTAAGTATTTCCTCCACACCTGCAGCAACCCCTTTTTCTTCCACCTGCTATTCTGTTCTGACTGAGTATGATGATAACATGGCATCCTGAATCAGTTAATCTGCAAAAAAAATCCTACTCTGCAAGAAGCACAGTTAATTCTGCTTTTTGATTTGGTGCTTTCCTCCCCTTCCTTTTTCTGTGATAAGAAACCAAGGCTCTAATGAATCTTTATATCAGAATAATGAAAGATTTTTCCATGGGGAAATGGTTTATTTTTCAAGAGTACTACAAAACAAACCCTTAGTGTAAATTGGAACTCAAGAAGTTTTTTCCTATATAAGAGCTGAGGGCAAGGAGAGGAGATGCCTGATTAGCGGAAGTGTATCGAGAAAGAAGCATTTCTCAGATGTTCCCTCTCCCCACATTAAAAAAAAAAAATCCAAGAAAAAACAACCAAAACACCAAAACACACAAGAAAAAAAAAAGACAGTATTTCAGCCCCTGTGTAAGTATGCAAAGTGTTATGAGTTATGAAATACATTCTAGACATTCCTATGGCCCCTGCTGCATTACAACACAGAGACTACCTTTTTTCCTACCCCCAATAAACCTTGAAATAAATATTGTGATTGCTTAGGTTCCACTCATTTAAATACTTTAAAAAATAGGATTAAATGCATTTTGGAAATATGCAAAATTATACTAGAAAAATTGCTTTAAAGTCTTCAAATAACAATGTATAAAAAAGCAGATTATTATATTTTTTATTTTTTTTTTTAAATAAAGAAACATTGCTCACGTAAAAAGTCTTGACAGAATCAATTACCTAAATCCATGGGCACTAGGTACTTCAGGAGATAATAAATTTTGATATTCACTGAAAAGCTGATACAACCTATACTTTTTATTTCTTCTACACACTCTGTCATAATGTTACTTGATGAGTATTGTTACTTCTACTGATTGTTAAATTTCTCAAACAATGAGACTGGTGTATCAACTTCCCTAATTGAACAAATAGTCAGTTAAACTACTTACCTTGTAGGATGCAAATAACACTACTTTTCAACCAAAATAATCATAGAATCATAGAATCGATTGAGTTGGAAAAGTTCTCCAAGATCATCAAGTCCAACCCTTGGTCCAACTCCAGTCCATTTACCAGATCATGGCACTCAGTGCCACATCCAATCTGAGTTTAAAAACCTTCAGGGATGGGGAATCCCCCACCTCTCTGGCCAGCCCATTCCAATGCCTGAGCACTCTCTCTGGAAAGAAGTTTTTTCTGATATCCAACTTAAATTTCCCCTGGCAGAGCTTAAGCCTGTGCCCCCTTGTCCTATTGCTGAGTGCCTGGGAGAAGAGACCAACCCCCACCTGGCTAGAACTTCCCTTCAGGTAGCTCTAGACAGTGCTGAGGTCACCTCTGAGCCTCCTCTTCTCCAGGCTAAACAACCCCAGCTCCCTCAGCCTCTCCCCATAGGACTTATGCTCCAGTCCCTTCACCAGCCTTATTGCTCTTCTCTGGACCCACTCCAGCACCTCAATATCCTTCCTGAACTGAGGGGCCCAGAACTGAACACAATACTCAAGGTGTCANCTGATCCTCCAGCCAGCTCCTAATCCAGGAGAGGGTACACTTGTCCAAGTCATGGGCTACCAGCTTTTCCAGGAGTATATTATGGGAGACAGTGCCAAAGGCCTTGCTGAAGTCCAGATAGACCACATCCACAGCCTTCCCCTCATCCACCAGGTGGGTCACCTGATCGTAAAGAGATCAGGTTGGCCAGACAGGACCTGCCCCTCCTAAACCCATGCTGGCTGGGTCTAATCCCTTGTCCATCCTGAAGGCGCTGTATGATTGCACTCAGGTTGAATGAATGCAAGATGGGATGAAACCCAGAACCAATAGGTGTAGTTATTTCAAATGCCATTTGACTGACTGACATTTCTTTAGGCTTCATTATTCATGTGTTAACAAGTATGTAAGTAAGTGAGTTTTACAGACTTCATGTTAATATGTGCTGGCAGTGAATTTACTCCAGCAGCATTGATTTGTGGAGTATTACAACAAAATTTGTAATGAAGGATGATGAAAAAAACCCCTTCTCTTCTATTCAATTGCCAACACTTAGACACTTCAGCTTCTTCTATACCTTTCTTGTGATCTCATAAGATGGAAATTTATTGCAGTACAGGAGATATGAGGGTGCATGTACATGTCTATATTAACTACATATAATTTCTGCCACTTTTACAGATCTGAAAATATCGGCATAAGTTCACCAGTGTTACCAAGTGAGCCTATCTTTATGAGGGTTCTGCATGACCGGCACAACCTTAGGCTACAAAATTCTTAGTACAGGTAACAAATCTTAAACTGCTTACCCACAGCGTGAGACACATGTTGACAACAGAAGCCTCCTGCCAAAAGTGGAAGTCCTGGCAGTTACAGTTAACATACCAGATATCCTTTGATTATTGTTAAGTTCTTAGTAGTGATTCTTTCCTAGTTTTTCCAACTCCTTTTGTTCTGAAAAGATGAAAGAGATTTGGCTACTTGTATCTAGAAGAGAACAAAATTGTGGAAAACTATACAAGTTGTCTCCTCTCAAGTCTAAGGGCAGACAGAAGTGGGTGGCAGGAGTCCCCGTTGTTTCAGTGGTGCTGGAGTGCAGCTAACCCAAAATAAACTTGTGAAAGATCTGCCTAAACACAGCTTGGATGCTGCTGAAAACCTGATGAGTCCTGAAAGGGCCTTCTAGCTGCAGAACACCACTTGGTTCTGTTTGCTTCTTTGTTTCATCGGAGTGTTTTTGAGGACAAGTTTGATTGTTTTATTGGTTTGACTGTTGGTTTTGCTTGCTTGTTTTCCATAGTACTTATAATTTTACCTTTGAAAAAAGAGAAACTGATTTATGAAGATGCAAGAGTTAGTAGGCATGAAAGGAATGTTTGAGAAATCACCTTTTTGTGAAGATTCTTTTACTTTCTTTTTGATGCGAAATCTTTGCCCCATCCTTTGGCATCCACAGGGCAGTCTCCAGCAATTTCCTTCCGCTACTTTCTGTAAACTGTTCTGAGTCATGAATGATGTCACGGGAGGAGAATTGGTTTGGAAAACAGTTGAATTTTTTCACTTTGAAAAGATATCCAGTTTGCTCAAATATATGAAAATGTCAATAACATCATTGTTGCTTTGCTACCAGAATGAAAGCAAGGCATAGTTGTTGTTTTACAGAACACAGGAAATCTTGAAGTCAGTTTTACCTTGATTTCAGTATTTTATTTGAATTATACTTGTAGTACCATGAGGTTCCAGCCATATTCACTACTAGCTAAGTCAATTACCTTTCTCGCTAAAACAATTTTCCAATGTTTCAGGTTTTAAAATATGTGCTTTCACCAAGGCAACAGTCCCTGACTTCATAGTAAGAACCTTTTTTAAATTACTACACACCCATTTGCCTCTTCTATAAAGAAATGCAATTTAGTGAGAGTAAGTTTGTTAAATCAGAGCAGTAGGTGCATCAGACACTGCTAGGATTCTTTAAATGCTGTGTTATGAATCAGTGCAAATGTATGCATACTGGAAAATTGTCTTAAATCAGAGATAATATAAACATGGAACACAAAGATGTTTACTCTGTAAGAAAAAAAACCCAACAACCTGTTTAGCCTAAAAATGTTCCTTGTCCAATGAAAAGGGGGGAGGGGGGGGGAGTTTATCTTTAAACTATTCTAAGCAGAATAGGCAAACCTTTGCTGTATTTTAAAAGATTTTTCACACTTGACATCTCACCCCCCTCTGAAGTGGAGGCTGAAGATGCTTGCATTATCTGATCCCCTGTCCCTTGTTAAGCAGGTCTTTTGAGTGAACAGAGATTGCTCTGCTTTGTTACACATCCTGTGAGTTCCCTTTACAGCTCCCTGGCTGAAATTGCTCAGGAAACATGAGTCAAAGCGACACCCTTTACAGCCGATAAAAAAATTTTGTCATGACCATTTTTCAGTTCTGGATACTTTCTCAGGGTTTATACAAGTAGCAAAAGATTACTCAAATAATTGTTCAGGCCAGTCCCCAACATGGACATTGGAAGCCATTAAACCGGGGAAAATCTTTGATTTTGTTTGCAAATTGGAAATGATTCTCTGCATTTGTCTGAGGTAGTACTTCTGCAGCCTGAAATGGAATGATGCCAGTTCACACCATCTGAAGGTCTGGCTTTGATAGTGCTTTGTCAGCCACTCCATCTTGCGACATCATACTTTACATCAGAAACAGCAGCACTGAGAACAGCTACGTCTCTATTTCTTTTGACAATCAGAGGATGCAATATCGGATGCAATACCTGTTTAATCTCAGTTCTGGAAAAAAATTTTGCTCTTTGTCCTTTAGAAATACTAGGAAACCCTATGATTTGCTCTTTTTTTTTTCAGTGCTACAGTCCAGATTGTGATTTTAACTAGACATTTTATGGAAGGAACAAAGATGTGGTTCAAGTCCAGGTAATGATATATATTTTCTGAATATTTCAGTGTCAAGATGAAAGATGTGTGTTCACATATGCAACAGCTAAGAGGGGCTCTAGGTCCTGGGAGCTAACCCATTACCTAGAGGGGATGTGCTTCCCCACAGTCCCTCACCACATATTCCCCGGGGAGCCCAAAAAGACCCACACAGGGACCACAGGAGACGAATGAGAGTTTACTGCTCCAGGGTGAGGGTTTGTAAAGGTTTGAGGGGGTATCCAAATACCACTAATAGTAAGAAAAGAGGGATTTGGACTTTTACCAGAAGGAATCAAGGGTTAACAACCTATACAAAGGGGTAAATAAGAACCAATGAGAAAACTTCTTGAAACTTGCTTCCAGAACCCTACATACATTCCTAAGGAGTGAGATAACAGTTATCTCAGGGGATCTGGGGGAAGAGGAGGGTGACTTGGGAAAAAAAGAAAAAAGGAATCCATTTTGTGCATTTATACAACAGTAAAAACCTCAGTTTTTAAGGCATTTGGGTTAGCTGCTTCATCTTCCTCACAAGTCCACTTCTGATAGGACTTTTTCCATTCCAGATACTGTAAATTGATTGCTACACTCACAGATCAGGAATATTTTCTTCATTAAAAATTAAAGTTCTTTTACTCTGGGTTTTCTTCACCAGGAGACAGGTGTTACTTAAGTGTCTATTTGATTTGAGCACTTACTGCCAAATTTTAATGTGAAAACCTGCATGTTGCTGCTGCCTAGAGGTGCCTAAAGGTCTGGAGAAGCTTATATTTCTGTCATAAATCTTCCCCATGGACCTAATTTCTGCTTCAGGAGGGTTGACTATAAAGAGAAGATGGCTATTAGTAGTCTCCAGTTTGACAAGGATCAATTTCACTAGACATCTTCACATTCTGGGGAGCTATTTCATGCCAAAAACTCTTGTTTGAGTGTTTAAAAAAAAAAAACAAAAAACCATTTGCTCAGATTTTCCACTCATGAGACCTACAAGATGTTTGTTCAGCCAGGCCAGTCGTCTTCTCTGACAGCTCATCTTTCAATTCACGGGTGAATGGAGTTCTATCCAGCTGGTGGCCAGTCACAAGTGATGTTCTCCAGGGCTCAGTACTGGAGCTAGTTCTGATTAATATCTTTATCAACAATCTGGATGAGGGGGTTAAGTGCACCCTCAGTCAGTTGGCAGACTCCCACCAAGCTGGCTGGGAATCTTGATCTACTTGAGGGTGGAAAGAGTCTGCAGAGGGATCTGGACAGGATGGAGTGACCTAGCCAGGGATGGTTCATGTTTCATTCCTGATGGACCTGCTGTTTGCAAACAGAGAAGCACTGCTGAGTAATGAGATGGTTGGAGGCCATCACATGACAGAGATTTTTATTATTGGAAAAGTAAGGAGAGGGATCAGCAGGACTGATGGCTGGTAGCATTTCCATGGGGTTCAACAAGGTATGTGCCAGGTCCCTTACTTGGGTCATAACAGCCCCCTGCAATGCTACAGGCTTTGGGAATAATGACTGGAAAGCCTGGGGATGTTGCTCAGTGGTTGGACTCAATGATCTTAGGCATCTTTTCCAATTTTAATTCTTTGATTCTATGAGGGTTAAAGAAGATTAAATGGAAGAAGTAATATTTTGGGGGTTGATTTGACTTGAACCTGACTTCATCTTTCTCTCAGCAGCTTGCTCTGCTTTCTCTTTTTCAGTAGTAATGACTTTTAGAAAGCACTGCATGCAGAGATAACACTGAGCTTACAGCCATGACACCTGTAAAGTCCACAGTCTACCAACCTACACGAAGGAAAGCTCAGCATTTGGATAGATTTACTAATACTGGCACAAAATCCCGATGCTGGACAGACTGCCTGTAAACTGCTAGTTGATTTTTTTTCATCGCAGCAGCTAATCTGATCAAATAAGCCACTTGGGCAATGTTTACTGCAGTGCAAATCTTCAGCCAGCACCTAGCATCTAATTGTATATAATGATCTGTCCACTGAAAAGGGACATGTGCTCTTAACTCATGGAGATTCAGTCACTTTTAGATGGCAATCACGTACCTTGAAAATCTGGTACATTCATAAGCCCAACTCTCCACTAGAAGTGCAGATCAGCTTAGCTGATTTGCAAAAATCCATTATTCCTCCATTTTTTCTTAGTCCTCAGCTGCCAGCACTCAGTTCACTATCAAGAGAGTCATTCAACTTGGACATTTCCAATTTCATTTTGAACAGGGATATTTTATTTGCTTTATTTTAGACTGCATTGACTTGTTTTGTTTGTGTGCCAGCAGCAATCGCAAGTAGCTTTGAAAGCAACGGCGATATAAGGAAATATAAATGGGATTTGCATCCAGAGTGTGTTTGCTTACATTATTTTACTACACAATAATATGTAGCATTTGGAAAGTGCTCATTTGGTATTAATCTTACAGCAACAGGATAACAAGGTGCATCTACCTTAGCACTTGAGTTCAGAATGGGGAGAGTCTTGTACAGAAAAAATCCTGAGTATCTCCTCTTTCTCTGCTGAGTTCACATGACTGAACAGTCTCAGAGCATGCAGCCTAGCTGCTACTGAACTGGAAGATGCACTCCAGGACATAGCTGACAGTCAATGGCCTTCCACTTCACGGGACCAGACTACAGTTAGTCCAAAGTGTAACCCAACTTATTCCTCCCTACTTTTTCAAAACATGCATAATATAGGCATCATGTTCTCAGCATCGAATTGCTTTGTTGTAAAGATCTAATCTGTAGGTCTGTATCAGTTACTAATAGAGACAGAGACACAGCTTTCAGCTAATTTGCCTTTAGCATCTGGCTAATGGGAAGATGAGCAAACAAAATAGCAAAAAAGTCACAAAAATGCTGTAAAATAGATTGGAAAAGAGAGGAAATGTCATCTCCAAAGTGTCATTTACTGTGAGACAGGTTTAGTTCTCTTTCCCACTGTACCGGCTGTAGTTTTACAATTAAAGCATATGCCTCTCTCAGATAGTTTTTGGGGTATTATAAAAAACATTATTATTGTTGTTGTCATTAATAATTATTGTTTGGGTTGTTGTTAAACTTTTTGAACTGTTTGCCATGTTGGTATATTGAGGGGTGATGGGGGTGCAAATAAAGCATCCTGAAGGCACAGTTCCTTTGAACTGATCTCTGGAGCTTTGATTTGGTGGAAAACATATCCTGCCATCTGAAGTTACTGAAAAATGAACTCTCATTCTGTGCAAAGTGTGCTCTTAATGCATGAAGATACTTACTTTACTGTATTACTGACACAGAACAGCAGAGGACAAGGAAATTAGGTGGTCTTACCATGCCTAATAGTGCTAAGTTCTAATGGACATGAAAACTTAAGCCTCTGTGGGACTGTGACATTTTATGGCATTTTAAGTATACGTTGGAAGAAATGCATACCTTTTATGCCTTAAAACTGCCAGAAGTGTGTGACACATACCCACAGCATCTTGGTGTCAGGATTCTCTGAAGTGATGTCCATTGGAAGGTAAGGCTATAGTTTTTCACCAGTAAATAAAATTTTACCTGCCTTCGAGGCAAACCTGCATAGAATAGGCTGCATCTATACCTGCAGATTTGATAGATTTGGATTAAGGTGGTGAAGGGTAACTGTCACACAGTCAGAAATGGCTTCAAGAGCTCTCAGGAAGTGTTTCAGAATGAGTTAGCAAGTATGGGCCAAAACCAGGCTGGGGACAGAGAATACATGGTCACACTGCAATATATGGGAACCATTTCATTGTTTATTCCACTAGCACAGTCCTAACTTATGAGACTTTCTGCCTCCTTCATGAATTGAAATAATATCTCTCATCTTCCAGATTGTACTGTGCATAAAACTCCAAAGGAAGTATGTGTAAAGGCATAAACAGATTTAAAGGGGCGACAGGATCTAATGAAGTGCTCAAATAATATACTCAAAAGATGCTTTCTTAGCCCCATAGAGGTAGTTACAAATCTAAGCCTGGTAAAAGCTAGAGGTCTAAACAACTTGCAGTTCTAGTCCTTATCTCCAGAGCAAGTCATCAGCACACTTTTGAAAATTCTTTCTGAAGTACAGACTAGGGAAGGACAGACACTGCATATGTCTATGTCTGTAGGGCCTAATACGCATTTAAGAACTTGATCCTAAATGACATATGTGAAGTAAGATAACTCACAGGTACCCCCAAAATGCCAGGCAGTAGGAAGGATTGTAGGAAAATTTATTTCCAAAGTTGAAAACACAAGACTTAAAGAATGTTAACCTTAACTATTTTTCAAACACCAGGTCTGGGGAAAGACATGCCCACTTTTCTTCTCAGGGCTTTTATCATCTCTGGCTCCTGCTCTGGGGGGGACTTTTGAAGATGTCTGCAAGGACTTCTCTTTTTCTCATACGGGGGAGAGTTTCTCTGGAATGTAGGAGGATAAAACATCTAAAACTGTCTCTGGGAAAGTTGCCTCTTCCAGGCAGGAAAGCTTTCTTAAGCAAAAACCAATAATCTCCTCATAGTAAAATCTGGAAGGGTCTTCTATCTTACAACATATATACCCAAAAGCCTAGTGAGACATCTTAATAAGAGGGCTGGTGACACCAACCCCTGAAACATACTTCATTCCACAGCCAGAATGAACTGTCTGCTACCTTCAGAGAGAAGGTAGAGTTGGTTGGGTTTTGATGAGAAAGCAAATTTCTAGGCAATACACAACATCCCAATCTCCTTACTTCCGGTTGGTCTCACAGGTTATAACAAAAATGCGATTTAGAGTAGAAGGTGTTGATGGAGAGTTTCTACACTAGATTTTCCACTCCCTAGAGTTTCCTGGCTTTCTGAGCTTGAAAGTGAGGGTATAAGGCACATCCAGCCCACATGATAATATGGTGCTGAGTTGTCCCTGTGCAAGACCAAAAAAAATGATTACTGTCTCAAACAACTAAAGTATGTGGGGGCAGGAGGTGTGCAGGGCAAGCTTTGCCAAGGTGGGACAGAGCACTGCTGCACACCCTATCCCTGGAGTCTATAGTCCAGTCCAGAAAGGTTATTAGCCACTGGCACACCAAAAACCTCACCTTGCAGCAGGGCCCCTAGAGACCAGGGCAGATAAAAGCAATTGCACACAAGAAGCATATGCTCGGGGCCCACCATTTGGATTTTATACTAGCTGAGATTACATTGGAATTCGAGCAGTGATTATTAATCTTTTTCTCTCTCTCTTTCCTGGTTTTCTCTTCTCAAAATCTGGGTAACTTAAAGTTGGGTGAGTTAGAGTTTGCTAAGTCAATGCTTTGTGAAATGCTTTATTTTGATTGAATGTTTGCTTTAAAATTTGCCAAGTACCCTTATTTTCTACAGTTTGCCAGAAAAAGTTGTTTAACCTCCTGAGAAGACTGTCACATTTCTCCCTTGCACCTGCCTCAGAGTATAAAAAGAACCTAAGCCCCTTTAAGAAACTCCTTGAGTGAGTGGGATTTTACACTCCCATCTGGCAGGAGACACACTGTGATATCCTCAGGGAGACTGTGCACGAACCCAGGCTGAAGCAGCCAGCTGACTAAGCCAGGGCAGCTGCCCTAAGGCTCACTGCCACACAGGCCAATCATGGCTGACCAGCCATCTGGAATGTCCACAACACACCCTTCATTCCGTAGTGAACCTTTCCATGCACATGTGCAAGTGAGAACTGTAAAAGCAGTGCTGAAGCTCTGCTCTGATTTACATCTGAAGTGTGCAGGGTCCAGGATCAGGCCACCATAAATTATTTAGATACCCTAGATCATTAGCAACCTGAGGAATTAGCTAGAAAAGAATGTGATCTTGTTTCTGCAGAAATTTAACTATTGCTCCCTTGGAGAAGGAAGAGTAAGACTGAAATGAAACCACCTTCCCACAGACTTGGAGCAATTATGAAGTTTCTGGGAAAGTGAGTCCTCTAAGTCAGAAACAGAGCCCATATCTTCCCTCAGTTTCATTTCAATGGTGCATTGTTTATTCATAATAATTTATTTCTGATTCTAGAAATGTAACATTTTAAAAATTATGTGCACAGTCATTAGGGACATGGTTTAGTGTTGGACTTGAGAGTGTCATATTTATGGTTGGACTTGATCTTAAAGGTCTTAAAGGTCATTTCTAACCTAAAAGATTCTACAATTTTTCACAAAACTGGTAACTGCATGAGGAATAGGCCAAGCCATGCTCCTGTCAATCAAGCAAACCAAATCTAGCATACATATAAGGAATTTAACAGAGGGCTTTATTCTACAGATCTGATTTGAAGCTGAGAGTTGTCCTGAATAATATTGGAAATGACAATCTCTGAAACTATGTCAGCTTCCACCTAAAAAAAAAAAAAAAAAGAGAGAGAGAGAGAAATACCCGAGGAAAAAAAAGTGTGCAGCAGCACATGATCAGCCTTCTCTTCATTGTTAGGGACAAAAAGTATTAGGGAGGGAAGAGACATCCTTAGCTGCTGCATTCTCTTCCAAAAAGCTGCAGCAGCTGTTTTAGATGCCAGGTCTGTGGCTGCTGGTGACAGTGAAGGTGACTGAGGAGGAGCTAAAAATATGAATGCCCAGGGGAATATGCGAAGTACTTGCTCTGACTGTTGCTCTAGGGAAGCTAACATCAGTACTAATTGATCCAAACGCTCACACTGGAAGTGAATGAGATTGAGAGCTGCACAGGATGAGGCAAAGCATCCAGTCAGAGCCTGCCAAATAACAGTTCAACCTTTGTTTTGGGTATAAAGCACGTATTTGCTTCAGGGGCCAGGATCATGATGGCAGTGAAAGTATGGGTTGAGGAATGAGCGAGGAAAGGTGGGAGGCATAGCTGTGGACATGGTTCCTCAGCAGCTAAAGTACAGAAATGTCCTGCAGGGACAGAGACTTGCCAGCCAGACTGCATGTGCAGGAGAGATCCATTTAGTCCTTTCCCTTTCTTAAGAAAGTAGAAGTTTCACTTTCTTAGGGGAGAAGGAAAAGGCACACTGTTCCCTCAGGGTGACTCCATGGATGGAGTGACCCATGCTTGCAGACAATATGGAAAAGGACAAAATCTGAAGAAGCATTTACAGATGAGAGGTGCTAGATATTAGCTGTCTTATCAAAGAAACACTGCAACGCACTAATTTATCTACCCTCCTACTCTCATAAAAGACATGCTTGGGGCTCCTTTCCCAAGGCAGGATCAATTCCCAACAGATATTTAAATCCTTTTTGAAAAACTCCATATATGGAGATTTTATTTATCTGCACATTGTAATATTTCACTACTCTTGAAGCAGCAGATCAGACCTTTGCTAACATCTAATGTGAATATCCTAGCTACAGTTTCATGACAGTGTTTTTCATCCAGCTACCCATGAACAGAAAACTGGTTTTATCACTTTTAAATGAACTGTATTATTCTCTTCTCCTTTGGAGGAATCCTCTTCATGTATAGAATAAGCTTCCCTTTTGACATGGCTTGACAGGCTAATGACATTGAAAGTCCACATAGCATAGCTTTCATATAGCTATACTTGAGAAAAGCAGAAAGAAAGCACAAGGAATATATCATCACTAAGAATGTGTATGGTATCCAAATGAACAATCATCTTATGCTCTTGCTGCCTGGACTTGTTGAAGGATCATCCTTCACATATTAAAAGAGCAGGGCCATTTTACCAAGTCCAACAGAAGGACTGTGTATTGAACTGTGAAGACTTGTTTGCAGTGAGGCAAAATACTGTAAGTATTTTGTTTACCACAAGTCAATCAGCAGTGACACAGACTTCCAGCTTCACTGAGCAACTTGTGTTAAGTCTGCTGAGTACAGAGGTGAAGAACTGCAGTCACCAAAACAGCCCCAGTGGAGACAGAGACCCTTAGAGATCAAAAATGCCCAACTTTGTATGTAGCAGTAAGTGCTGCCTCAATACGGTGTTAGCACTTGTTCAAACCAACCTGGTTCAACGTAAGCTTTCACTTTGTGGCAGTGAAGGTGGAAGAAGCTGACTTTCTAATGGAACAGTGGGTAAACAAATTCAATCAAAATTTTTGATTGAGTCAAAATTCAAGTTGGCTGTCCCACAGGCTTGGGAAATTCATCACAATCAGCCAATATTTCCCAGGGGCTTCCAAGACATGGAATGGTTTTTTATGAGTCAATGAACTCAAACCTGCTTTAGAAATAGGCTAAGTTTCTATTATTCTGGGGAAGGGCAAAGGAACAAAAACAACAGAGGAACAATATTCCAAAAAGTGATAGAGAAGTTAGATGCAGCTGCCTAAGTAATTCATGGAAGATGAATTAGCATATAATAAATTCTATTGATAAAGTTTTCAGGCATGTCATTAAAGATAAGACAGAGCTCTTTGCATATCATTAATGGTGGACAAAATTTCAAATCAGGGGCTGGCTGTATCAAAGGCATAGCAGGTAAATAGATTTCCATATAATGAATACATTTTTATTCATTAAATTCTGCAAGTGGAGAAATAATAAGTGGTGGAAGTGCTCATTATCAGATACTGATATTTATAGGAAACCATCACATTGTGGGAAAAAATAACCCAAATAAATATTTATGAAGGACTGTTTTCCTATAAAAAAACCTGGGTTTTATCCCATGTTCTTTGTTTAATTCTCTACTTCTGCATTTTAATCAACACAAATGCACTATGATGTTACCAACCAAGTAACAAAAGGGCTCTACTCATTTTCCTTTGAGGAATTCACGTTCTTGTTAAATAGGTGCACTTCCCAGTACAGTATATATACATTTCGTCCTGTACTTACTATTTGCTTTGGTTTTCATAAAAATGTTTTTTAGTTCACAGGAAAAAAAAAGGGAAAAAACCAACACACCACACACACACACACAAAACCTGAGACGTTAATAAAGGGAGCTTAGAGAGAAGCTTTCTGACCAGACCAAGTTTCAATTTTTTACTATTTTTTCCTGGAAAAAAATGTGTTAGAATGTGACCTTTAGGTAACTATTGTCATCCAAAGTAAAAACAAGATTATTCAATTAATACTTTACATAGCACAAAAATGTTGGGCCATATCATGGGATTTAAATGCTTATATTCAATACACACAGATTTAATATTCATGCAAGTAAATCCTGTGGGTGCAGAGTAAAATACAAACCACAGTACTTAATGAGATTCCCTATCTGAAAAATGTGGTTATGGCTAAACCCTCTCTCCTTTACAAGAAATCTAATATTTGATTTAGGTTAATGATGCCTCTTCTCAAATTAATCTTGCATCTTTAATTATTCAAATCTTCAGCATTACTGAATCCATTCTAATTATTCCCATTGCTCAGTGGTATTAGCAAAAATTATGCTTAAATTTAAAACCACTTTAATGGGGGCCATATTATTCTCACGCTCATTTGACTGTTTAAGATTTCACCTCTGAGACAAAAAAGGTTGACTGCAGCCTTTATTAAAATTATTAACTTTGCATTTTTACCAGTAACTTAATAAGAAGCAAAGTAGACCACTCCTAATTCTGCTCCCACCTTTCAACTAGCAAATTCCACCCCTCATATTAACTCTTCATTTTGTACTTTTTAAAATTTATTATACTAATATTCTTTTATTATCAGTTCATTTTATCAGTGGCAAGGTATTACACACTTTTTATGGTGAATTGCCATTGAGAAACAGCAATTTCTGTTTATTTCAGGTAAATAAAATTCCACAAGACTGAAATATTGAATTATATTTTTCCACTATTATTTCAGTATGTCAGAATATACTGTGCAAACATAGGTTCTAAACGCAGAAGGATAAGAAAAAGAAGAGAGGAAAAAATTTTGGAAAAGTTCTTTTTCTTTATACTTAATGTAGTCATTTTTATCATCTGAAGCATGCTTCAATTTTAAGATGTGGAATCTTCTTTTAGTGTGTTTCATTTTGGTATCTTTGTCTCATTTAGGGACTTACCGCTGCCTTCAAAAGTCAGGTTCTATTCTGATTTTCTTTGTATTTTGGAAGTCACAGCTAACAACTCCCAATATTGAGTAATCCAAAACTTGACTCTGATCACAGTTAGACAGAAGACCTTCCTATGCAGCAGAAATCAGTCAGCACTGTGGCACTACTCTGACATAACAAGATAGATATTCTTAACCCTAGGATTTATTTCCTGAGATGAGGCTAGTCTGGGCTTGCCAATACAGGTAATACAGTGACTGTCTTTCTGAGGACGTGATATAATACTATGAAATATTTTAAATGCAAGAGAGCATGTCTGGCACCTCAGGACACGAGTGAGATACCATCATCTTGGGAAGATGTGAACTAATGTCTATAACTGCCTGTAAAGCCGGAACTGAATAAGGGTTAATTCTGTGGGTCAGTCATTACCAATCCACAGATTCCTCCCTACTTTCTCTCTTTCCTACTTACCAACTGATTCCTCCTTGGACAATATCCACTTTTCAGTCTCCTACATGCTTAACTCACATGTTGAGACAGGTCTGTGAAGCCATTTCAACCCCTCTATTCATGTGTCTTGTTAATGTCAAGCTCAACTGGAAGAACATGGAGTCTTCCTTCCCCTGGGTTCAATCTCCAGAGAGGAGCCCTAGTGGGAGTGTCAGCTGGCATCATTATGATAGAATTTTCAATAATTGTATCATTATATGCATGTCCACAGTATCTGGTATTCTGCAAATTAATTAGAAACACATCAGGGTTCAACAAAAGGAGCAATGCCTTCCTCTACTTGCCTCATCATAGCCTCTTTCTTAAAAAGATTAAATCCTTTCTTAAATAGATCAAATCACGATAATAAGTTTCTCAGGGAGCATTGCCTAGAATAATCAGATTTCTCAGGGGAAGATACTTACAATTAAATATATCAGGGCTGGACCTCTATCTGACATTCACAGCTACTAGTTCTGTATCTGAAATCCATTGGAATCAGGATAATTCAGCAGGTTTCTTAGCTACAGCAATATGTTTTTTTAAAGTATTTCATTTGTCTGGAGCTCTGCTGGAAGGTTGTTTTGTTTTGTATTGTCTGTTTGTTTGTTTGTTTTGAAGAGAAAATATACATTGTTGACAAGAAAAAGTTGACAGCACTGAATTAATTAATTAATCACACATTAAACATTGCCTGGCATTTGAAAGCTGAGAAAACATGCAGCACTGATGTGAATGAGGAAGTGGTAGTGCTCAGAACCCACTTGGGACTGTTAAAAAAAAAAATCATCACTGAAGGTGAAACAGCAGTGCTGCTGCAATAAAGCTAGTCATATCATCTAACACTTGGTTCAAAAATGTTTGGAAGAAGCTGTAAGATCAGACATGAGGACTTTCCTGGATTACTATCACCTTGGAGTTGGCTACAACCCACTTATTGATCCCTGAATCTCTAACAACATGGTGATGCCTGATGCAATATGCTTTTAAAACTACCTTTCATACAGTTCTTAAATGTGGACTATTGATTTGATAGACTATAATAACAGCCCTCCCTGTCTTGTCAATGCATATGTATAGGCTTCTAAGTGAATTATTGATCCTTTAAACACTAGTAGATCTTGCATGCTTATGAACTCCTTCAAATACACCTATTGACCTGTATGTCTGCACTTTGTATATTTGAATTATTCTTAGGAAATCCTTAAAACATTAATTATTGACAACTAAATACATCACTGTAGAACCTCTGGAGATCTCAGGCACTTCTGTCAAAATAGATGCCTTCAATGCACACTGAGAGACTCTCATTTTAGGTCCCATGTTTCAATTTTTCAGCAGAAATCTCAAGTATGGGATAAATCCTGCCTAGTCAAGATTTGTGGACTCTCAGTGATTTAATGCACTGTCACATACAAGTGTTTAGTGGAGCTCAGCACATTAAAAATAATTCAGTCGTGATCACAGGGAATCACATACTACCAGTTTAATAACAGTAGAAAATGATGTGGCAGTTATCTATGCACATGGGTTAAGAGCAAGCATTCAAACTTACAATCATATTCACCGAGCAGAGAGGTTTAGATAGGGCTTAACCCTTTCGAGCTCCATGTGGACTCTACTGTGTGTATTGTGTTGGTTTTTTAAACCCACAGCTGTCTCTGCTGGGCCACTACTTGCCAAGCCTTTCACTCCCTGTGCTTTGGTGCAGTAGACTGAAAAAGGAGACGTCTCTGGAAAGTGCTCTGAAGAAAATTACTGTTATTCTACAAATTGGAAACATTACTTCTTTTTGTTTCTGGTGCTTTCAAGACTTTTTTCGTCCAATTTTTCTTCACTTGATTGTTACTGGAGTTGTGTAATTTCAGCAGCAGCTCACAAACCAGTTCTTTATGAATTATTTCTTATGTATCCAAATTCCATGTCAGTTTCAAAAAGACTCAGATTTTCATACAAAATTCAGAGCATTAGGTTCCATTTGAATTCCCTTCTCAATATAGATTTTCTGTAGGAAAACCCTACACAACCTGTTCTGAATTTCACAATTTTTAAGAAAACATCAACTCTGACAACTTTTTTGTTTAATGAAAAAATCAAAATAAAACCTTTCAATAATGTCTAAATTTCTTAAATGTTCTGTTTCATATTTTGCTTCAAAATGGCTTTTGGGAGCTAAAACTGTGCTTATGAAAAAGAACATTAAAAATACAGTAGTATGTCATGATTAGTTTCGGAATGAAAAATTTCAACATTTCTGAAACACACTGTTTGAAGCCAAAAATTTTTGCAACCTTAATTCATTGGAAAAATCAAATTTGTTTTGTTCTGGTTTTGGAAATCTTCCTTCTCTAATTAAACATAAATGTTAGCTATTGCTAATATTTTTCTTAGTAAAAAACAAATGATGTACCAATATGCAAAATATTGTTCATCCAGTGAAGCATAATAGCAGAGGGGTAGACTATGTTTTCCTCTGTCTCACATCCACCAGTGGGTGCAGCCACCCTGAATATGGCTATTCCCTGATCTTTGAACACATGATCCTCATTTCAGACTCTGTCTTAATGAGTGAGACCTCCTGTATCCAGCTTCATAAATGTGAAAAGTCACCTCGGAACTCAGTCCCTGAATAGCAGGCTGAGCCATATTTTGAGAGCTACCTAACCCATAAAATACAAAACAGTCCTCCAGTCCATTAAATACACATCCTTTACTCAAATACAGCCAGGGGCAACTTCTGAAACTAATACACACTGACCTGACCTCCTACTTCAGACTAAAAGATAAAGCTCTTCCTTTCAAAAAATTGTGAAAAGCACAGTGCAAATGGAAGCAAAGTTTACTTTTTACTAAGCAGTTGTCAGTGCCCTCATTAAGAACGTAAAGCCCTGTGCCTGGTTGTTCCCTTTACTGCCTGAAGAATTTCAAAACCTCTAAGGAGAACATCTTAAACACTGTGCCAACACCTTGCCGGTACTTCCTAAGAAAGATCCCTGTTCACTTGCATTCCCCAGCAGCACTTGTACCTTGTGCTGACCTCAGAGATTCACTGACTAAACTGTGGTAAGCGTTCTCCTTTGGGAGGACTTGTGCCTCTAATGACTTTTCCTAAGGATTGTTTGTTCTAAACTGAATATACTGTTCTCAGGTTAGGGAATGAAGTTAGATCTCCTGGCTCCCACATAAAAGTCCTCTTACTTTGGGTATTTCAGAAGCTTCACCTTCTGGTTCAGTGATCCTAGATAACCCTTGCTCCCTGCAAATTCAACAGACTAGAAAAAAGTGGCCATCTCTAAACAGTCAGTAACATCCAAAGACACTAGCTAGCTCACTCTCTGAAGAAAACTGTGGACCTCTAGGATGAGAAGGACTTGCCCTATCCCTCCCCTCCTTGATGTTAAGGAACCCACTTAATATTGTATAAAATGCAATTTTTCTATATAAAAAGTTCTTGGTTTAAAGGAAAGCAGCAGCTGCATTTCATGTACTTCTGAATACAGGAGGTGTATGTGGAAGGCAAACATAAACTGAGTCTTCCTTACGATGTGCACTGGAGACCCTGATGTGCTGCCTGACACAGGTAAAAATCCATTGGAACCTTCATGTCAGAAACTTAAGCACCCAAGTGTCTTCATGTTACACCAACATTCAAGCAGAAGACTTCAGATTGCAGTTTTAGAGGTATTTAATCTTCTATAGACTTGTTCAAACAGATCAATGTGACTTTGCTATCAGAGAAAAAAATCTCCACTACAGACAAGTATTATAAATTACTGTGTTCGTGTTCAGTCCTTTCATTGAAAATTTAAGCCACAACTTAATTACATTCACTCATTTGAGACTGGTAGGTCCTGCAGTGTTTGCCAGTAATTTAGGAGTTCTCCTTTTCTGACTTTTAAACCCGTTTACTTGAAAAAAAATTCTTATTCCTTTCAGCTCTTAATAAATGTGGGAAATCTGAGTTACTTTTGATCTTCTCAGTAAATTCATTTTTGGTCAAATGCCAAAGCAGTATTATTTAAACATTTGTTAAGACACCTTAAATATGCACAGCATTTTACGGAGAGCAATGAAACAGTACCTGTTCCAAATGGCATGAAATCCAGAAACATTGTTCTTTGGATATACTCCCATATGAATAGCCCTAAGTGGGGTAAAATGAACATCAAGAATGAACAGAATGGTCACCACACAAAATTAAGTTACTCAAGAAGCCTTCACTTTTTGTGTAATATTTTGTAACCTTTTTCAGCCTGCAGTTGAATTCCCTCCTGTGTACTGCAGACAGGAAAGATGACACCTGGAATCCTCTTTGGTCTGAGGAATCAAACTAAGAAACATGTGCTCAAAAATTTTCCCAGGATAGTCAAGCTTCTCACATCCCATGCAATTGGCAACAAGTCTGAGACACGTTCCAGGGGGCCCCTCTGGCATTACACTTCCTAAGGTTTGAGCACAAAGTGGCCAGCAAGGCATCATTCACCTCTGGTAGGGGCCTGGCCATCTAAGGAGGCTATGTAAATCCCTCCAAAAAGTAATGCTGTGACTTTCCACAACCTTAGGACTTGACACCTTCTTTTCACCAGGTGATCCAAAGCCTGATGTGAGAGTCCAAAACCCAAGCTCTGAACGTTGTTTGGGGAAAAATATTATGGAGTTTGGGTGGGAACAGTTAGAAGGTGCTCCTACCATGCCAATCCTCAGCACACTGTTAGAGTCTGCTATGGCAACGGCTTCCTTCTGTCCATTATCACTTGTTCCTCTTACCTCATTTTATGGCAAAAGCATCAGAGCATATTTCTGTTCAAGACCATGTCTCAGAGAGAAGACAACTGCATTAGAGCTCTTCATTTGTAATTTGCAGATGGAAAAACATGAGGCCAAAGTTTTTGTGGATGGAAGTTATTATTCCCATGTAAAGAAAAAGAACTCTGGGAAAGAGATGTCCTAGGACCAAAGAGTGCAACTTGTGTGAGGGTGCTAGCAATGAAAATCCACCTCCATCAACACAGTGACTCTATGCCAGTATCAGCAATGGGGAACTTGTGGGTAAGTCAAGTGACAACTTAAGGGGTCCTGAAGGGAAAGGAGCTATGGCTTCTCCAGCCATCTCCACAGCAAATGACTTCTGGAAAGTGATGGGAAAAGGCTATGTTATGTAGCAAAGGGGGAAAAAACTAGAAACTGAAAAGAGTTTGTAGGAGGCTCCTTGCAGCATGTTCACAAAGCACTGGGCAGACCTTTACATACCTTTGTATATGGGATCCCAAGTCACTGCTACAGACAACTTACATTTTAACTGCCTCTGAACTTCTACTTACTTTCCTGTTACTTTACAGCAGACAGTAGCATACTGTAAAACCCTAATTGTGTGTGTATGTAATAAAGATCTATCTATAGGGCATTTCCTGGGGATTGATGGCTAGCTGGGATGAAACTGATGGCCTGAGGTGCAGCTAGAGGCTATCAAACACACTTGATCATTTAACCACTTGAATGCTGCCGAGCATATTGTGTCTGTAGGGTAGGACACATTATCAGATGCTTCCCTCTCTACTAGACGAATCGTTCTGAGTCAACGCAGAGTTAGATCTGACACTTTAAAGAAATGCTACTGCATCTCCCACAGCAGCACTGAAGCTGTGACAGAGCAGAATAAAGATCCACTAAAAATGCCCTGTGCTATACTCATTATTGCTGTAATAAAACTAAAGTGCTGGGCAGGGGAATACCTATAGTTTGGCATAGTTACACTGCAGTAAATAAGGCATTATACTGTTAAGACAACACAGTTTCACCACTCTGAGATCAAATTCACTAATGGTTAATTTGCTTGGGTGATACTACACTTTCATAATTTGCAGTATATGTGCCTAGCTGTCACAGTCAGAGGTCCTTTTGTCCTGGGATCAGAGCACAGAATAAGAGCCTTGTTCTTGCTTCAGAGTTTACAGTACAATTTTGAAAATCCTTTGCTGAACATCTCTAAATAATTAATTCACTTTAATCCACATTAGCTATTTCATCTTACCTGAATTATCTTACAGTGATGCCTTAAAATCTGGGTTATATAGATTTTAAGTAAAACTCCTCCAGCACTTTTAGTAGCACTTTAGCTAAGTACCTTTGTATTAGATTCCTGAAACATTATTTAATATTTATTTTCTCTGTGTTGAAACAATGAAGTTCTGCTCCTAGTGCTTAGTGCCTGGATTTTGTATGAAAGTGTTGGAATTACTGAGATATTGATGAGTGAACAGAATAGAAGCCATAATTGCAATTGAGTTTAGATTCCTGATGGTTGGGATACAGTGTTTAAGTCAGCAATATTTGTCAAGGATGGCCTGTCTGGGAGCTGTGGCAGCCACTGTCATATTAATCATCACTTTGGTTAGTGTGTACCACATATAGTACAAACAGCACTTGAACAAAACAAGGGGACGCTGGCTGCCACCTACATGTTTTTGTCCTCAACATGAACTAACAATGTACCAGAACATGACTGTTTGCAGACAATAAAGGAAGCCTTATTCCAGCAGATCGAAATTGAAGGATGTGTCATTAGAAAACCTAGGCAGGGATAAATATATTGATGGAAACAGCTTTGTGCATAATGGTAAATGAATGAACTATAGATGAGGTAATAAAGACAAGGGGCCTTACCATTCGATGAATCAAAACAGAGAGATTTTGGACTGCGATATGAATTCCTGAGGTCTCAGGTCAGAGAAGAGGTAAACAAGACTTGGGGAAGAGAAGCAGAGGAGTAAGCCCACTGCAGATAAAATTGAATTGAATCAGAAATGAATAACATTAAAAGATTTATCCTTTGAGTTTGCAGAATATGGTTTACAACATGGCCATTTGTATCTGGATCAGTCAACCATCATAAGCAGGGCCTTGGTTTTTTTTTAATGGCAATCTTTGCGAACGAAGATTTGGGAAGGGCTCACCCCACATGTGCCCTCCGAGCCTGCGCAGGGGATTTTTTAGGTGAGGCACAGCGTGCGCAGAACTGGCCCCACCGTTTAAGTCCTAAGGTTCATTTGCCACGGCCAAGCAAGCTTGGACAGTGACAGTGAATTTTCCTTAGGACTATCTACAGCACCCAGTACTAACCGGGGCTGACCCTGCAGAGCATCCGAGATCTGACGGGATCGGATGGCAGGGAGGCATTGAACTGCCGGGGCCGCCCGTACTGAGACTCGAACTGGTGACCTTGGGAGTCGGAGACTGGAGTGCTCTCCACTACGCCACAGGACCACCCTACAGGGCCTTGGTTATAATAGCAAAAATGGCTTCAAATACTCACAGGGGTAAGAAAATATGAAGGACAAGTTTGTGAAAAAGCTCCTATCATGGTTAAAAACCATTGTAAAATGGAATTACCAGCCTTCCAAAGGTACTCTAGCAGAATTGAAAGGCTCTAGATCAGCTTGTGGCTTCCAAAGGTGGTGTTTATACAAGGATCAGACTTTGAATTAGAACCCAAAGAGGGGCAAAAATGAGAACACACTTAGATCAGGCAAAGATCATTGTATCTAAGACTGAAAAGACCCGAAAAGGATGGATGACTATTTCAACTTGGGTAATACTGTCAAAATACCAGATTGTTGTATTTTTGTTGTCTTTTGTATTTTGTTGTCTTCTAGGTCTCTTGTTGTTAGTTTGATTGTTAGATTGCTTAACCTCTTTTAAACAGGTCCAAGTGGGACCAAGTTTTCTCCTTTTACCAGTGTTTCATAAGAAAGATGATACAGCAACAAAATTGAAAACTCATATAATTTTTGTTGTATTGGTTGTCTAGAAAATTTGCAATGTTCGTATTTGTGACATTTTGAGACAAATTGGTAACATCATTGGTGGTATAATTTGTTTAGATAGTTCTTGGCTGCAACAAATACCTTGACTTGTTTTAATGTCATACCCAGTTATTGTGATACTGCTGTTTGGTTGGTGTCCAGACTGTGGCAGGGTTGGCGTGCCCTGATAGGACCAGGAATCTGTTTAGAGAATGCAAGCTCTCTGTGATGAGTTACTGGTAATGTCAGGGTGTTGTTTGGCATTGCATCCAACTCCAGACATACCCTGCTTTTTATAAGCTCCTAACTAGCCTATAAATTTGTGACTAGCAGTCAGTCACTTTATGCTATAAAAGCTCAGTCCCTCTCATATAGTCAAGATGCAGGAATTCCAAGATTTGGGGTCCCTTTGATATTGTCACCAAACAGAAGGTCACATTTTCATTGCAACAATATTGGGGAGGCCAGTTGAGCTTTGGAAAGGAATTCACACACTTCCTACCCACCTCAGGTGAGTGGCAGAGTTGAACGTGTGAATGGTACTCTCAAAGAACAGACAAGAAACATTGTCAAGAAACATCTATGATGTGAGTTCAGGCTTTGCCTATAGCCTTACTGAGGATCTGCATACAACCAAGGCAGAGAGACAACAGGCTGATTTGCAATATAATTTAATGATTTAGGATCTAATTCGCAGAAACTACAGAGATTCGTCATGTCATCCAGACCCACAGAATTGGACACTCCAATTCTGTTCCAGCCTAAAGACTGAGTCTGTGTTAAACAGTGGGACAGCAACTCCCTGTAAGCTAAGTGGGAAGGACTATTTCAGGTTCTGTGAACCACCCTCACCATGGTCAAGTTCACTGATAAAGAACTCTGGATTCACTGCTCCAGAGCGAAGAAGGCCTCTGCTCCTAGAACAACTGGAACAATACAAACTGTTACAGATCAAGAAGATGTGGTTTAAAGTACTCTTTCTGTGTACATTAACAGCAACTATGAATCAGGTTTGGAACCAAAATTTGCATTTGGCTTTAGTTCAAAATGTATCCAATATTATAAAAATGATTGCTGGATTTGTAAGAATTACTATGGACCTGGCCAAAATTTGGAAACAAACTCAAATTTTACATCAGGTAACTCCTGAAGATACCTCATTGCCTTTCGGAGATATCTTCCACAAACTTACTTCATGGTTACCAAATTGGACCTGAATAAAATAACCATTCGTATTAGTTGTATGTATTATTAGTGTCCCCATAATGGCTTGTTGTATGATTTAGTGTTGTAGTAGTTGTTCATCTTTATGGTTCACTATTAGATATAAGTGAGAAAGGATGAAGTTCCTGCCAGACTCTAAGGGGGTATATGATGTCTTAAAAGCTAGGTTATTCAGCTTTTAAGTATAATTCTTTTAGCACCTTTAGAAACACTTTCCCTCCAACATTGCACATCTACCTAGCTGATAATCATCATTGCCTTTTATAGTAAAATGCAACAAGCAGTAACTTTGCTTCATGAAGCTTTGAATAGCTGTAATGTTAAAGAGCTTATTTAAAACAATTTGCCAACAGAAAATTGTATTCAAAACTATCACTTATGTCAGGAGGAAAAAAAAGAAACAACCAAAAGAACCCAAACAAAAAAAAACCCACTATGAAATAACAATGCATAAGAAAAGGAAGTTTTACTTTCCTAATGTCTGAGTTTAGGAGGGAAAAAAGGCCATATAATTAAACTTTCACTTTTTCTGGTGGAAAATTTAGATATGAAGTTAGCACAGGAGACAAGAAGCTAAATTCTGATCCCAGCTGACATAATTTTAAATTCTGAGCATCTCCACTGAACTCAGTGTAATCATTCTGGATTTGCACAGGTGATAATTGGGTCATAATCTGGTCCCTATATACATAGGTTTTCTACATGACATTTCAGAAGACTTATAAAAGCTTTTTCACAGTAAGATTAAAGACCCTGGGGTACCTCTATTTCACATGTCAAAGCCCCAATTGTTTCTAGGCTCAGAAGGTATCTGGCATAAATTCAGCCTTGATCCAGTGTCTATAGCCATATTATGAAATTTTGTAAATGATGGGGAAATTAAGAGTGGATAGTGGTTTTGCCATTACAAGTGAAGAGAATGGAAACTACAAGGTTTGCTATAGAATGATTTCATTAATTTTTTGAAATGATGCCGAAGGGGTCTTTAGTTTTTTGATTTTTCACATTTTGTAGACTTTAGAAACACAGTAGTCTGTAGTGAGTTAATACCTAATGAGCAGCTTACAGTGTAAGATTCCTCCCTATCTCTAACCCCTGCCCCAAGAACAGGCCGCTAAATTTTACCAGTATTTAGTCTCTCTCTCAAGGTGCCAGATTAGAAGCTAACATAAATATAGAGCAAAGTGACCTGAGGCCCTGGAAGACGTCCAAGAGACCTTTATACGCTGAGGAAGAGGAGAAAGAGGAAGACGGAGGGTCTCAGCCGACCCCAGACCCAATTCAGGGGGGTGGAACCTGGGAGGGGACAGGGGTGGAACTGGGACATGTGGACTGTAGTGATTGGATAGATTATATTATAAAACTGTAGAATTAAAGCTTGCTGTAGCGCGCGATGATGTATTCCTGGATGAGCAAGCTTGCTCATTAAAGTACCTACCCTTTATCTTATCTCCTACAAAACTTGGCTCCGAGTCTTACTTTTGGACTCACAGAAACAATTTTCCAAGGCAACAGAAAGGACACTGCTTTAACCTCATTACTTTTTAAATTCCATGGAATTTTAGCATCTTAATGCCAAAGGCATTGTTATAAACAAAAAAATAATAGTCACATCTGGTTTTAATATTTGAGCCTTGGTGGAATTATTACCAATTTTATGATCAGCTTTGCCATAACAACTTAATTCTATGTTTATACAGCCAGAAGTAGAGTTCCTGCTGTTTGCTGTGGTGCACCTATGGATCTTAGCTCCTTTGATTTCAGCTAACAATCAAGCTCATAATTGTAAGGGCCTCACAGTGCCTGTACGTTTTTAGTCATATATAGAGCTTCAGCCTCAGTCTGGGAACTGTATAAAAAGAGAAGAAAGTATGTTTCTGTTCCTCTATGCCTTAACTATGAATGGACCTCTTGGATCATTGTCTCTGCATCCACATGCTGGACCTATCCAGATGAGCTCATCTCATTGCCTTTCTAAAATGAATGGTGCTCTCTCCTCCAGAGATGTTCAAGGTGCCATCATTCAGCACTTCTTCAAAGTTTCTGGTTAGATCAGGACCCTCTGTGGCCAAGCAGGCTCTCTATGCTTTGTCCTCACTATAAGCTATGCCTGATCTGCCACCAAAAAGCAACCTATTTCCTCAGTGTGGGAACTATGAACCTTCCTACACCTGTTTTTAATTTCAGGCCTTTTTGCCTCTTTGGGGAGATGTATTAAAGTCAGGGCATTATTCAATTTATTTTATTTCAAGAGAATCTTTATCGTCTCCTCAGAGTGGTATTATATTTAAGGTAAGCCGCTTCTGCTGAGACCTGCATTTTGGCTCTCTGACCTGGTGCTTACATATTGGAGAAATGTTAGAAGTAATATCACTCCAGTCTCTCCTAGAGATTTTATCCTACAGTATTTTAACATTATTGTTAAAACTTCTGATGTACAATGGAGTTGCACTGCAATGGAATTGAAAGAGTTAGTAGACTAGAAAATGGAAGATAGCTATCGCACCCAAAAACAGAAGGAGAAATACTATGTGGTTGCATTTGGCCAATTAGTTTTCTTTATGTGGGGTCTTCTTCTTTCAAAATTTCTTAATGAACCTACACCAGCTGTCTGAATAAGATAGAGCCTCAAATAAAATTGCAATTTTCCTAGTATAAACTGACCTGATACTGTGTTTTAAATTTAGTCATTGTGGGTAATGGTAATTGAAATCACCATAAATTAATTGTTCTGTTTTCAGGCAGCACAGTGGAAAATTAATGGCTATTACACGATGTACAACAAATAATGTAAAAAGGTACAAGTATGTGTACTAAGTGATCTTCGTCTTTCTCTTTTGTCAGGAGAATTTTTCCTTGCAAAAGAAAATTTACATTTTTAAACAATTCCTATGGCTATATTATACTTCAGCAGCTATCACAGACATGGATCGTGATGCCACAGATACTTACATATATGCTTACTCACAAGAATAGTTTCAATAATGGAGCCATACCAGGACCATTCCTGCTCTGCAGGAGAGTATATAGCATTGCATCAGAGCTGGTCAGGTTGGACCCACATTTATGGTCAATGTTTTGGATTCACTAAAGCAGAAAATACAAGTTAAACCTACCTCTCCTTACCTTGAAAAGTTCTGATCATGAAAAATGGTGCTTACACAGGGAAAAGAGGACATAAAGAAATGATGGTGTTTCCACTGGTGTCCTCCACAGGGCACATTAAAAACTTAAATTCTGAAGAAAATACTCATGGCGAGTAATTTTTTGGATGTCGGGCCCACTATGGTCTCTGTGCTTGCCATCTGCATTTACTTTCCCCCCTCTGCCCCATGACCATCTAGAAGAAAGTTGTGGCTGTTTACAGTTTCACTATCTTCTGCCTAGCAGATACTCCAGTCTCAGAGAACTGCCCTGTGATTTCCCTCAGTAAAAACCAGTGGAAATGCAAGATGAATTCAGACACATAAGAAAAACTACATAAATAAATTACATTGATTTGTCATAATAAGGCTGACAGAGAACTGCTGTAATTGACCTCCTCAAACCAGCAATTCAAATTTTATATTGTGCATAAACACAATTGTTAAAGTATTGTACAAACTACACATATTTTACTGATTATCATGATAGATTACATTACCGATGGTTGGGCTAAAATACCCAACATAGACACAAAGAGTGGATGAGTTAATGATATTGTTGAACTTGTATAGTTTAATCTCCTGCCACGATTTTATTTGGAAGCGTAAGGTTAAATTTCCATATGGAATCTTTAGTTTTCCTAAGCAAAATAATTAGTTGTGAAATATGGAGGACAATCATTCCTTTCCTTTTCCTCTACTTTGTTTTACTGTCTGAACCATATATATATACACAGAGAGAGATAGAAGATATAGATATGGACATACATTTAGTATTGATTCAGGAGAAATGTGTAGCTTTTCATGAGAAATACATGACATGTTAAGACAAAAGTTTTAATCAGGTGACATCTGAATTAATATACTCCAGGCTGATGGGAAATTTTGAATATATTAATTGTTGAATCAATTTTAATAATAGGGAAGAGGATGAGGGAATAAATTAAATAAGTAAAAATACAGAAAACAGGAAAGAAATTAAATAATGAGAACAAGGGAGAATTATTTTCAAAATTCCTTATTCTACTCATGGCATTACCATGACAAAGTAACTCCATAGCCTCCTACCCAGTGTGGATGAAACCAGAGTAATTTTGTTGTTGGCTTCCCTTTCTGGGATGGTACAGATCAGGAGGATCACAGAAGGGTTGTTACTGTTGCTCTCACAAACTATCCCCAAAACTATATGTGTATTGGTGCTACATGGATGTGCATCTGCTCATTGAGCAGGACATTTGAAGGACTTTTTAGGGCATCCTCAATTGGTTCTACCATGTTGCACCACTTAGGATGTGTGGGAGAAGGCAGGTCCATGTGACAAGTTCTTACTCAAGGGAGCCACAGAGACACTTGTGGCTCTCTCCATGCAAGATGAGACCTCAAAGCCCAAATATTTAAAAGCTAAATTGAACTTGACTTCATATGTAATTGCATGATCTTGGAACAAAAATAGAGATGATCTTAATAGGCACAAATTACATACTTGTATTTGGCTGGGTAACATCCACAACCATCTTGGATCTGGCAGAGAAAAGTGAATGGTGTTTTCTTAGTTTGCAGCAATCTCTCTGCCTAATATTCTGTGATTATTTCCTCTGAAATCCTAACAATTAATAGCCAGGTTTGTTTTGTGGTTTGTTTTTGTTTTTTTTTTTTTTGCTAGGACTTCTGAATCTCTGAAATAAATGAAATATGAGCCATGAGTACAGTCAAAACAGAAAAACATGCTGGTTTTGGGTTTTGTCACACTGATTTCTTACGACAGTAACTTTTACACTAGAGACTGCAAGCACTGTCCTGCTAACCTCTCTTCCTTCCTCAAAAAAAATACACTGCATAAATGCAATGGGGAAAACTTTTTGCATCTATTCTGTCAGTCTAAACTATTTCTCCTTTATTGTGTATCCCCTTTCCTTCTGCTTTCCTTTTACAATCCCTACTTTCAAGATAATATTTTTAAAACTTGAGAATTTTTCAGTTTCTTTGGGTTTTTTGAGCTAATTAGCTATTTCTAGTAGATCATATTTGTTTTCCTAGATGGAAATAAAAGGTATAGAGATTGAGACGTGTCATTCTGCAGCTCAGAGGTATAAATCAGTAATTAAAGCACCCTACTTTTAAAGCAGAGTAAATTATATGATAAATAGACATGTAAAATGCAGGAGAAGGCTTTTTTTTTTTTTCCAGAAAGAGTTACCAAATAAAGCAGTAGACATGCCGAAAAAAATATGCTTGATCCAAGTTTCTTCTGAGGACAGGCAAAATATGCTACATATGTTTTAGAGTTAGTTTTAGAGTTTTGTTTGTTAATGCCATTGTATTTCATTTCCTGCTGATTAAAAATTGTATCATTGAATTTATACTAATAGCACACAGAACAATAATAAAATGTAACTAAATTTCATCAAGGAAATAAATGATAACTTGTAGTCTGGATCATATCACAACCTCTGAAATTTGCTTTTTATAGATTAGGGAAGAAATTATAGGTGGCTTGAGTTTTGGACTAGGTGGAGTGTCTTGATTTTTTTTCTTTTCAGAAAGGCTGATTTTGTATTTAAAGGGGAAGCACTTCAAACTATCAAGCATTTCAGACTGAATTGTCTTTTGAAAGGCCTTTTATGTCTTTTATTTTGGCAATCTCTATTTGAGAGGTTTACTCCCAGGTACTGCATCTAAAGCCAGCCAGTAACAGAGCAGTACAAAAAGGGATGGACTACTGAGAGAAAGCACATTCTTAACCAGTTTACCTGCTTAATTTGACCATCTACAGGTAAACTTGCTCTACATACACACTAACTTGGGTGAGTCTAAGCCAAGCCAGGTCTACCCTGAATGCTGAACACCCACTTTAGCAGAATTCTCTGCTCAAACTAATATGCTCTGTCATGGATCTGTGGCTTCAGCAGAAAATGATAGCTAGGTCTGTGGGCTTCTTCTGGTAGATGAATGATGTTACTGAAATTCAGTAATCTATTTGAAAAAAGAAATAGGAATAATTCATATTGCTATCCAACCCTCAGCCCTTCACCAATCTGGTATTTTAGTTTCAGAAATGCCTAATGAAGGAAAAGATTAGAGAAGCAATGAATCATTACCCCTCCTCTGCTGGGTAAGGCCTTAGAAGGAAGTATCATTGGCTACACCTTAACAAAGCAACAGCAAAAGAATTTTAAACTTTTGAAAAGTATTTAAAATACATGTTGGTACTCATATAACTTTTACTATTTAGATTTAGTGCTCCAGTAGAACCTGATGAAATTAAAGGTGAGAATCCCAAAGTGCTCTGCCTTGTAACAAATATACCATAGGAGACAGTCATTTCCTCATATGTCAGTCTAAGCAGTCTTGAAAAAAACAAAAGTATGAGCGGAAAACAGACATTGAATCAATGCTCACAGAAGTTAGGAGGTCTATGGAAGAAACAAGAGACTTTCTGTCTCCTAGCTATTAATGCTGTACCTCTCTGAAATTCTTTAAACACTGTTTTGTATGTTCTTTACAATGTTCTAGGTTTGAGTCAAGATTTTAAGAAAAAGCCTTGCCAGTGAGAGGGTTACAGCCAACAGAGTCTCACTGTAACATGGCTCAATCAGCTTCTACTGTTTCCATGGACACAGTAGTTAACGTTCGATGTTTTTTGATGGTGTCTTATTAGAAGGTTATTTCAAAGAAAACTGGAAAGGTGATGGGGAAGCAAAAGTGGAAATAGAGAAGTACAAGTTCTGTGAAATCCAGTGGAGACTATTGATTTTATAGGGGGTATTTATGCCACAAAGAAAAAAATTAGAATTTCTTTTATCTGTTCTAAATATTTTCATCATTTAGGCTTCATCTTTATTTTATTCTGCTGAAGTATTTGATACGAGTATTTGAGCTCTCAATTAGCTGTGTAAAATGAGATATTATCTTGTCATCTCATTTTTAATCTCTTTTGATTCTGTAATGTGCAAAGGAGAAAGTATTAGTACCTGAAGTAAGCTCCTGGCAGTGGCTGCAGCCTTTTATGGCCCATGTTCACAGCTATATCCAGTCTCTGATTTCTTCACTGTCATCATTTACAGCATCAAAGAGACAGTTAGCTCACTTCTGCTCTGTTAAAAAAATCAAAGGAAGTTTATTAAATTATATATACATGTACTTGACAGTTTGTTTTAGATGTTTTACTTTAAAACCCAGTGGAAAGTAGCTTACTTTGGCATAATTAGCACTCAATATGCTCTAAAGAAACTAAAAGGATATGTTTCTATAAAGTTATTTTTACATCTCAGACTGCAATGTGGTCTCATTTCCAATATGGTGAAAAAGTGAATCTTATACATCACCTTGCAAAAGAAATAAAATCTCACTAACACCTATTTTTTTTCCTATAGAGCAAGAGATGATACATGAGACCTTCAGTCAAGAGCTTTCTAGGGATACTTCAGAGCAGCCTTCTAGTATCTACAAGGGGCCTACAAGAGAGCCAAAGAGGGAGTTTTTACAAGGGCATGTAGTGAGAGGACAAGGGGAAATGGCTTTAAATTGAAAGTGGGTAGGTTTAGATTGGATATAGGACAAAGTTCTTTACTGTGAGTGTAGTGAGGCACTGGAACAGGTTGCCCAGACAACTTGTGGATGCCCCATCCCTGGCAGTGTTCAAGGCCAGGTTGGATGAGGCTCTGAGCAACATGGCCTAGTGGAAGGTGCCCCTGCCCCAGGACAAGGAGGGTGGAACCAGATGACCTTTATGGTCCTTTCCAACCCAATCCATTCCATGATTCTGTGGTATGATTCTACGACACAGAACTCATTACTGTACTTCAAAGAACCTTTGGGAATAAAGGGAAAGTAGAAGTATTTGGAGTGCCTCTGTGGTCAAAAATAAACAAAGATATGTCTGCTTAAGATAAACCAGTGCCAGGACCTGCTTCTGAGCCTGTAATCATCATCATCATGNAGGCTGAGGTGTTGTTTCAGAGAGTCCTTGAATCTCTTCATCGGGGCTCCTCTCTTGCGGCAGCCGGTGGCGAGTTCACCATAGAGCACAATCTTCGGGAGGCGGTGATCCTCCATCCTGGAGACGTGCCCTGCCCAGCGCAGCTGTGTTCTCATCAGCATGGCCTCGATACTGGTGACCCCTGCCTGTTCGAGAACGGACACATTGGTCACGTTGAGCCTGTAATATGAACATACTAAAGTAAAAATCTCAGTCTCAGACAAACCAAACTGAATCCCTGACTGCCCTAAGTCTCATGTGTGTATGGACTTTGAAATAAAAACATGACTCTAGATGTAAACATCAAATATGAAGTTTTTACAAAAGTAGGACAAATTATCACTATGGATCTGAGCATCTCAACTTATTTACTCTGATGGCATATTCTTTTTATGAAATCGCATATTTTTCTGGCTGATTCATGTCTGATTTAAACTTTTTGAAAAAAATTAATAATTTCCTCTTGAATGTTTTAATAAAAATATTTCAGATTCTATTGTCTCACTTCAGCAAAAAAATAGTTCATGTCTAGTTCTTATGGTGGCATTGCAAAGATCTATTTGACCATCTAGATCCAAATTTAAAAGGAAACCTCAGAGTGATTAATCTCTCAGATAAAATGTTACTTTTCTTCAAGTAAAAAAGTTTTACATAGGAGTCAGTATCTAAAATAACTGTATTTGTATGATAAGATCAAAGACTGAAGTTTAGGTATATATATATGACAATAATATCAAAACAATGACTGCTGGATTGTGTCATATTTTTGTAATTATTTTTTGACAGATGTTTTTTTCCTTCCTTCTATTTAAGTAGTGAAGAACAGTGTTTTTAATACTCCTGCAACACAACAATGCACACCTCTACTTAACAAAAATCAGAATGTACAGAGCAGTGGTGCAGCCTTGCACCATAGGTGACACCATATCCAACATTAATTTGTATGCTACTGCTGCAGGCACTTTGGGTATAAGCAAAATAAGCAGAAATTGTCCCTCTACTGTAACAGTTCCATTTTATTTTGCCCTCTTTCTCTTCAGCTATTTCTCCACAATTGAACTGGGCTATTTGGTCTTCTTCTTGAACAATTCAGAAAGGGAACTCGTTTCTCTGTTGTTTTGAGAGCAATAGTGAATTGTTACAAGAATTCTATCATCAGCTCAGAGAAAAAAGGAGATGTAAAAGGTATTTCAAAGGGTGTCCCCTGACTGTATATGCTGGCACTCAGACTTCCACTTGGTTCTGAAACAGCACTCTAAACACTGAGATGTGTACCTTCTGCTCATTACTTGTGATTCAAGCACTGAATTTCCCCATAATTCGAGGCAATGGGAGTGAAGACCTGGAGCAGTGAGCCTCCTTTGCCAAGAAGCCAGTGGCAAGGAAGCTCAGGTCTCAGCTTAGCTGGCAACATGAGCTATTGAGATAGGCAAGACCAGGTGGTGAAATGAGAGACACTGAGACAATAAAAAGCACAAAGTCATACTAGGTCAGCCACAGCTTCAGTCCCCTCCTTCCTCACAAACATACAAGGTTGGGGCATCTATGTAGCTCTCTACTTGAAATAACAGTGGTTTAATGAGATAGATTTTACAGGAAACTGAAATATGCCTTAATAGGCTGGTTATGTATGCTCTAGGGACCTTGGATAATTAGGATTTCCTAAGAAAGCAAGGCAGCAGGATAATTGCATGATACTTAATGGAACATTTGCCAAGAAGAATTGACCTTGACTATTTTCTGGAAACAAATTTTCAGTGCAGCTTCAAAGTGAAGTCTTTTTGCATTGACTAGGAATATTTATCAATACTAATTTTAGAAAGGGTAAAATGCTGTATTTCATCTCTTACAAATCTCAAACACAGAAGGTGAAAAATTAAAATTTGAAACAGTCTGAACAAAGTAGTTAATCAGGTTGTTTACTGATTTATACTCTAACTTTTTATTATTGGAACTAATCAGTAGTTAGAATATTGTTGTTTAACAGTGTCATTTTATAAAACAGCAGAAACAATTCTTTTAAAAGGACAATTTTTTCTGTTGTCACACTGTCTACAATGTCAGTCATAGTTATTGCATATAATCAATATTGACCAGTTAAGTAAAAGATTTATTGCATGATAGATTAACATCCTTACCACAGTAACAGTATTTTGCCTACGTCCAAAATACCTGAATTAATTCATGTCCTATGGGAAACAACATTTTTTAAATTTACTGTACCTGTTGCTTACAGATTAATAAACATTTCAGTAATGTATATGATTGCTGATAGTGACAGATATAATTTTAACCACTATGATAAATATGAAAGATAGTCACCATAAGAAAATGAAAATGTAATGAAAGGCAGGGAGACTTGTAATAAAGGAAGGATAGGAAATGCCAGAAGAGTATTCCTATTAGATGTAAAAATAGTGTCATATAAAACAGACAAAGTTAAGTGCTTTAGCATTACTGCAATTTCAATTCAGAAAATGAAATGAGATTGCTAACAGCAGCTACTGCTGGAAGGTAGAAGATAGTTAATTAATTTAAGCTAGCTAACAGTGATCTTAGAAGTTCACCTGGGGTCCAGTCTTGTTCCCACTGAAGCCAGTGACAGCAAGATCAAGCTTTGATGCAGTTCCTGATATGAAGTTTGCTCAGTTCTAAGAAAACAAATTATGAAAGTCATAGGAAATTTTAGCCACCTCCAAAGCCTGTGGGTTTTTTTCATAGCTAGCCTGAGTACGTAGGAACTGTTTGTATCACTGCATAGTTAATTACTACTATGTAAAAAAAAACATTTTCATCAAAGCTATAGTTATGATAAATGGGACTTTTGACTAATTGAATTTCATCAAATAGCTCTGTATCCATGGAAATTCATTACTTTTAACAAAATAAAAAGTTCTAAAAGCAGAAAAAGCTCTCTCAGACATCCTTGTGTGTCCCAGTTCTCCAGTAACCACACAATCCTCATTGGGCTTAATGTAGTTCACCAGCAAGACAGACTGACGTGCCTGTGAAAAGCAGAGCAGAGAGCCCAGCCTGAGGGGTTTGGGAGAGGACTGGGTACCTGAGCCACTGCACCAGTAGTTCCCAGCAGACAGTCAATATTGTTTGAAGGCCGTATACCCAACAGATGAGAGTTAGACCCCATCCTTTTTTTTATCTCTGTATCAGCTGTCCCATGCTCGCAAAAAAGTGAACCATTTCAGACCCAGCGGAAATGTGATGAACTTGTCTGTATATGTAGCAAAGAGGCATTCTTTTCACTGAAGGTAGTTCCCCAAAAATGCATTAATCAGCATCCCTATAGTGCCTCACCACCAAAATCGAGCGATCATACGTAGAAAAATGAGGAAAAGATTAAGCAATACTTTATTCCTCTTTGCAGAAATGACTGCTAAAAATGACTGTAGTACTGAATATTGGTCCTGCAGTATATCATCAGAGATATGAAATATCTTAGCCCTGTAGGTTTTTGTGGGTTTGAGGGGAAGTATTTTGCATTTCTAAAAGGTAATTAATTCATTACAGAGAGGAAGTTTGGAAGTAAACGTTTAAGTGAGCCTACAACTAGTCCCAGAAATTTTTGTAAAGATGGAAGGAATCTTCTTTTCAAATTGCTTCAAATAAAAATACGTCAGTATTGTTTCAAAAACCCTGAGGTCCCATTGATCTGTGATAGGTCTACTTTGGTCGTGCCTGAAAAGGTCAGATAAATATTTAAGGAAAAATATTTCAGATGCTCTTCACAGAGTGCTTTCTACTTTGAGACCATAAATTGCTAGTCTGAATGCTTTTATTGCTCAAGCTATCAGGGAGGAAATCAAGTCCCTGGCCATTTAGTACTTCACAAGTCAAAAACACCGTGATCAAGAGAATGTACAGCTTTAAACACTGAGATTATCACAAAGTAAGCTAAAGTCAAGGATGTTGCACTTTCAGTGTTACTGAAAAAAGGCTAAGGAATATAAACTAAATGGAAATGGAAAGATGATGTTGTACACAGACAGACCAACAAGCCAGTGATGATACCAATTTCACAATTTCAGCGTGATATTCCCTGCAAATTACTATTAATTCTCTTCAAATCCTGCCAACTCTTTGCATCCTACAGTCTAAAAGAACTATTGAAAGATTTTTCAATAAACCTTAAAGGCTGATGAGAATAATGCAAATACTAACCAGGAAATAAATGTGTCACCATTGCAGAAATTATCAACTTTCCACTAGTTGCAGAAGGTTTGTTAGAGCATTTTACCAAAGAATATCTGTATTTATATGTGATTAGACACTATTATTTTGGTCCATGACTGGCCTTGCCTCCTGTTAGAGTCTGTTCTTTTCTTGACAAGTTACGTAAAAGAAGAACTGATAATGAGGGACTTTGGCCTTGAAGGAGAAACATCTTGTGTACACTGAAACTGTTTTGCAACCTGGCTGCTTGGGGACAGCCAGTCAAGGACAAGTCAAGGAGAAAAAGAAGAGGAGGAGGATGAAGTAAGGACCACTGACCCAAAAATGGAGAACCTCGTTATACACTGCACAGCACAGGGGGCTTTCCAGTTACATAATGGGGGAGGAACTGTAGGCATCTATCTGGGCATGTGCTGGCCGCACACACCCAATAGACATCACAGTCTGAGTGTATAAAAACAGGTAGTTCCCGCTCCAAGGTGGAGGGGTGTGCTGGCAGTGAGGACAAGGCTTCCTCACAGAGATGCCTGTTAAGTGTGTTAAGCCTACCAAAGCCCAAGGATGCAGCAGCTGGTCATACTGGGGATCTTGAGCACATTGGGATCAGTAATTGTGAGTAACTTATGAGGGACTTTTGAGTGAGTGGGAGTTTTCTGTGGTTTGTTTCTCTGCCTTTTTTTTTTCTCAGTTTTTTGTGTGGTATTTCTCTGTAATAAATGCTGTTTGCTTGAATTTTAAATAGTGTCTCCTTTAAGCCCGGAATCCTCCCAAATCCTCCCTGGAACAATATCTCGATACCGACACACACTTGCAGCAGAGATTCTAACAAAGGGTGGCCATTAAACAGAATTGAGCATATACAAAACACAGCACTAAAATAGTGTCTGCTTTCATAATTTCACTTATCACCAGTACTGATCAAGCCTCTCCCAGGGAAGGCAGCCAGTCATTCCAAAAGCTGTATAAAACAGTAGTCAGAGGGAAGAAGAAAATAAATAAGCTTAAGAAATTACAATCAGCATGCCACTTGCCAGCCTGTGCTGCTACACAGCATTTACATCATAAGAATACAGCTCTCATGTAAAAGGACAATGGGGACCATATTACAAATTAATATACAAGGTTATATTACAAAACTCAGAAATGAGGTTTGCATGGAGCTGATTTGCAAAGCAGTGATACCTGCATATTCTGGCAGAGTTTCCATCCTCAGCAAGATTTGGAATTGGTTAACTTCCCTTTAAAACCTCAAAGGTGTTCTTACCCTTTGATCAGGGAGTAAAGTCAGATTGATTCTTCAAACCAGGGTAGAAATACTTCATAAAATTGTCCCTCTTGGAGTCTTGGCAGTGGACACAATGGCACTGAGTGTAGAGAGCTGATCACAAAGTTCCCAGCAGAAACTCTAGACTTATTTTTAGAAACCTTTTACAATTTACTGATCTTGTGACTGGAATTTGTGTTTTCTGAATCAGATTTAAAGTTTTCTACTGGACTTTTTAAAAGCAAAATGACTGTGGTTAAATACAACTAGGAGTCATGCTACCCACTGCAGAAAAACCTGGCAAACACAGGAAATATTTTTTATGTACTTATTATGATTGTAGGTAGATGTATTTTACTTTTTGGTAAAATATCAAAAATAATATTCAGGTGCAAAATGATGTTGTAAATCATATGACATCCACATTTTGGAGCAAGACTCTCATGTCATCTGAGCATCAACTTCTGAAATGTTTTGCTTCTTTCTCTGTGTAGAATGGAAATGCATGAAGTGTGCCTCTGACTTACATACCTTTTTTTTTTTTTTGCTTGTTTGGTGATTTATTATGGCCAGATAGAAGTAGCTCATTGTGTCACATGACTTCCACAAACTATTCTGCAGTTCTCTTTTTTTCCCTTTGGCAGCAGAGATACAGGAAACAGTTCCAAAAATCATGTACAGAAAAGGCTTGATAAAGCACCGATTTCTTTTGTTGCTGTTGAAGGCCAATAGACTGTTTCAAATATGAAAGAAACTATTACACAAAAATCAAATGGAAAGGAAATGAGAAAATAGGAAGAGCGAAGTTTGATGAAAATACAGATACTGTAGTAAAAAGGCTGAAAGAAAGTATGATTTTGCAATTACATGCTATTACCTGTGCCTACACATTAAATAACAGTTTCTATTTTCTTACTGTTATAAATCAGAGAGGACTTATTTATTAGGAATTTTAATTAAGCATTTACACACCTTTAGTCACACATAGATTATATGTTTCTGCTGTATGGCTTTTTGTGATAGATTTTCCATATGAAATAGTCTATTGGTCATGAACCTAATGGAAAATAAAATATCAATGCCTTCTTAATGTATTCATTCTGCCTTGTAATTGCTATTTACAAGCTAGTGATCACTCTCTTACAGACCAAAAATATATAATGGCAAACATTAGATGCTTCATAATTTGTATGCACCTCTCCTTACCACTGCATTCTTCTCTAGCTCA